>PVLA01002936.1:0-238702 GCA_004027455.1 Hydrochoerus hydrochaeris | reverse complement strand
AAAAGTGGCTAGACACTCAAACATTGACAGTACAAACTCTTCTGTTCAATGATCTAACAAAAGCTCAGTAATATGGTCATCTATTTACACACTAAACATACCGTTATATCCTTTAGAGCATTTTCCTTCCCTTTCACTTTTACAATAGTTATTTTATCTATTATACTTTTATATCTATTATTATCAGGCATCTTTTTAATACCTCCTTTTTGGCCTGGACCATCTACTCTTAACCATGATCTGTTTTTCAGTGTTTTGGAGGATATATATATATATATATATATATATGATATATATATAATCAGAGGAGATATATATATATATGATATATATATAATCAGAGGATATATATATATATATATATATATATATTAGGTTATTAGTTAATGAATGTGAATTTTTTAAGTTCTTAAATCTGTACTTATTTAATTTTCAGCTTTCTGTGAAATAAAACAGTGTCATCTATGCTTTTACTTTGTTCTCACTTCTCTTTCCCTATAAAGTGTATGTCAGTGTTTAAGAGGGCCTGGATTTTTAAAAATTTGTATCATTTTTTCATATTAGCATTTTTCATATTCTTATCTATTGCAAGGTTTATTCTTATCTATTGCAAGGTTTACTTTTTGAAAGATTACCTAGTTTTTCTCCAGCTATGCTTGAGTTCACTATATATCTTTGTACATAGTACAGTACAGTCGATCCCAAAATTCATGGGAGTTATGTTCCTACAGCACCTGTGAATTGTGAAAAATGCACAAACTTCAGATATGGCCAGAAAATGCCTATAAATGCCTGTTTTTCTCATTTAAACCTTAACTATCCAATGTCTTTTACAGTTTTATAATTTAATGAAATACTACACACAGTACTGTAATAATAATAATAATATTACAGTAATTCAACTTTCTCCTGGAGTGTCTTAAAGCCCTTTGGTTCATTGCCAGAAGGTGTAGGGAGTTTTGGTTGCATATTAGGGATCTTAGAACTTTAAGAAGAACAAAACAGAATCCTCAAGATAACTATACAGGGTAGAGCAGCTCGCTATGAGGTGGGAATGAGCTATGAGATGGGTTAAAAGGAAGCAGCCAATCAGCAGCAAGGAGAGCTGAGTAATACTCTTGGGTGGGCAAACCCCCACCAAAAAACAGTTATAGAGGATATTCATGGCTTTGGAGAAATTGCAGGGGTTTCTGAGAACAATTGTTAGTTAGGCTCTAAGGAAAAATTGGGGAACAACTGAGGCCATAAATTCTGAATGGTGATTTCACTGAATTTACTCTATATATTTAATAAATATTTGCTACACAATTGAATGGGAAAATATTTCAGAAACATGCCAGTGAGTCATATCTTTAATACTATATATACAAGTTTCTCACCAATCAGTGAGAAGTAATGAGCATACTAGCTAAGAAACAGATCAACATAAGCAGCCATTTTGCAAATAAAGACTTTAAAAACATGCTAAATACATATTTAAAAACAACAAGATTCTTTTTCATCTACTAAATGGGAATAGACGTTAGCATAGGATTAAAAATTTACATAGTTTCTTTGTTAATATGTATCAAAATTATTAAATATGAAAATATCTTTTGACCTAGCAATTCTACCTTTGAGATTTTACTCTTAGGAAATGACCAAAGCCACATGCAAAGTTTCATTGAATCAAATATATTCATTTCAGATTTGCTCAGAAGTGGAAAACTTAAAAACAATAATAAAAGATTAAAATAAATGATTCATTCATAAATAGAATACAAGGCAGCCATAAAAAATACAGTAGAGCCCCACATAGGATGTGCTGGTGCATGCCTGGTGATCTCAGCACTTGAGCAGCTGAGGTAGGAGGATGACAGGTTTGAAGCCAGCCTAGGCTACTTATGAGACCTTGTCTCAAAAACAAGTTGTATAATATTAGTCAAAATGGGCATATATAATTACAGTACATAGTAAAATAAAAGTGAATGCAATGAAACAGGAATTCAATACACTTTTCATTTCAACTTAGTGCATTTTTGTTCTCTGCGGTAGTTGTGGAGTTAGTGGCTCCATCAGTGAACAGGTTGCATTCTCTGTGAGGGAGACCATGCCACCAAATGAGAGCTCTCAGCATTGGTGGAGCCATGGGATCTCCAGTTCAATGTGAAAATGAGTGACATTCATAACAAATTCAGAAAGTTCATGAACATACTACACTCTTTCCTTTTATCATCTTTTACATGTGTCGCCTTTTTACACACCTTACGTAGAGTCCTCACAAAGTGCTCGTGAGTGTTGATTCCTCATTTTGATGTTCAAGCTTCTTAGCTGGTTAGACTATATGAGGGATGTTAGTGTGTGTGTGTGTGTGTGTGTGTGTGTGCACACACACACGCACACACTGAATGTGGACATTTGGTGTGTACTCAGTCTCTAATAGTGGGGAGAAAAATGTCAGTTTGTTTTGCTGACCACTGTATGGGAAGATGTACTTTTTATATACCTGGCAATTTTTATCCAGTGTGACTTGTCAAAGTGGATTGATCTATTGATGTAACATAATTGATAGTCTTTTAGATTGTAATACTTACAATCTAGTCTGTGGATTACTATCGGGTCCTGCCCTAGATCCCCGATCTTCCAAACAAGCGTACAGCGGAGGTTAAATAAAAAGAGACAAATAGTATGATTTTAGGGCTCCATGAGGATCAAAACCCTTAGTTGAGCTCATGACTCTGAGGGCTAAGACCCAGTCTTCTCTGGATCAGCCCACTTTATTAGGACCAAGGACGAAAGGTGAGAAAACTGAGAAAAATGTAGGAAATGAGCAGGACCTTAGGAGTCCAGAGTCACTTTAAGGACTTCTCCAAGTGGTAAATTATGCCAATTTAGGAGAACCATCTTATCTCCAATATAACATTCCTGTTGGGATGGAGACTATAGGAATGAACTTCCTTAACTGCTTTCTCCATTTACTTAATTAGTGGGGGAGCCAAGGTGTCTTCAGTTGTGGCCTTATCTTGCCCTTTGAGGTATCTCTGGCCTCACAGGCCACTACAAGCCTGTAGAGGTTCGCTTACTATGAATCAGCTCCCGTCACCAGGCAAGGGGCCGAGGCCTAGGACAGACTCACAGATAAACATAGAAAGCTAATTAGTAAAATTTAAATCCTGCTCAGAGCTGCTTCATAGTGGTCTCCCACAGATTACAACCTGCAAATAGATAAGGTTAGTGCTTCAAATGATACTGGTTAAGGTTTACATTGTTCCCCCTGTTTTAAAAAATTCCAAAGTAATCTAAAAATATGAAGTGCCCAAGTTTTATCATTACAACACAAATTTAGAATGTAAAATCCTTATCATGTTGATAAAGTTGAGTAGGTTTAAGAGTTGGAGAAGTCTGAGAATCACCTTTGGCATCTGCATGATGAGTTAGTTGCTAAATCTCAGAGAAATATGTGACGAGTTCACCTCTCAGGTTCATTTCAGCCAAAAAACACTTCCTAACTATCCATCATGGTGCTGAATAAAGAATTACTCCCTTTACTCTTTCACTATTTTGAACTCCTTTAGATGTTTCCCAGGATAATTCTATTACTCTTCAAAATTAAGACTAATAAGAACAACAATGAAAGCATTCCTTGAAAGCATTTTTATGAGACATAAAGCATCATCTATATTCATACTGATTATCCAAAAGCATTTATTTTAGCTCTAGAAGCATTGAAATAAACCTTTTATTACCTATGTAGATAGGTGATACCAGTCTTAAAAGTTTAAATTATAGATGTTTTTCTTTTTCCACTACAAAACAAGTAATTTGGGAAAGTGTCATACAATTTATATTTCAAGAAACATTTCCAGCTGGGGGAGCCCTTGTTTGGGTCATAGAATGGAGGGATCTAGTTCAGTGGCTTAAGCACCTGCCTGGCAAGGGCAAGGTCGTGAGTTCAATCCCCAGTACAAAAAAAAAAAAAAAAAAGAATAGAGGGATCGTTTGTTCCCTTATTTCCTTTATGTAACTTAAAAATGACAAATGAGGGATATTTTGAACAGAATTTATTTTCTTAAGTTTTCTTGTGTACTATACACGAGGTGGGTTTCTTTTCTGGTCAAAATATACAAAATAGATGTTTCTGTTTCCAGACCCCAGAGCAGGAGGATCCCTGAATTCTGTCCCTGACTTTGGTGCCTGGCCGTTGACCTGAAGGCACCCGAGAGTTTGGAATTCCTCCTGTCTGTCTTGGAGGCTTGTTCTCCCACTGTCCTTATTTTGCTGTGAGAGGATGTGCCATCATCACAGCCTTGAGTGGCTCTCACCCACAGTCTCCCCTTGCTTCCTGCTGTTTTAGAGGGAGGCACAGACCAGTACAGCGAGGAGAGGACTGGTCCCCAGCAAGGACTGGCACTAAAGTTGGCACTAAAGCTTGTCCTCACCTAGTCCTGAGGGAGCACCCAGAGACTTGTCTCAAGAAAAAAATGGAAGTGGCTTCTTATTGGTTAGTCTGGATTGGGAGAAAAAGTCCTTGGTGTTTGTTTATACATTTACTCCTATCATGGTCAGCAGATGCCAAGCAATGAGATTTGGCAACTGAATGAGAGATCTTGTCTCAAAATCAAAGTAAAAAATAAGAGAGACCTGGAGAAGATCCTGGGTTCCATTCCCAGTACTGAAAAAAAAAAAAAATCCTAGAAAACAAACCCCACAGAGTTGGTTCCCACAACCCAGACAGCAAATCAGGATCTAATGATAATGATTTCTTTCTCTATTTCAAAGCACCAGAAAATTTTCACTTTTGTAGTGAGCCTTTGTGTTGAGCTCTGTCCTCAGCTCTTTTTGTTTTATTTTATTTTTTTACATTTTGAAATGAGATCTTGCTAAGTTGCTAAATTACCCCAGCTGGACTTTTGTGATCCTCCGGTCTCAGCCTCCCAGAATGTTAAGACTACAGGTGTGTGCCACTGTGCCCGGTAACATTTTATTTTATTTTATAAAACAGGAGAGGGAAAGATTCTCAATAAGTGCATGTGCAATAATAATAATATAACTATTCATTCAGTACAAACTAAAGAAATGAACATAACTCCCAAGAACAAACTTCAAATTTGAATCTGTATCCTCTGGGATGAACCTAACACTGGCCTCTAGTTGTTGGACTTCTCTAGACAAACACTCTCACTTTTCACCCTGTGAAAGAAAATTTCTTGTTATAAAACTGTCTTTTTTTCCTTTCCCATTGTTCTTGTCCTTTTTCTCAATAATCTTACCGAATCTGTCCTTTGGCTGGAGGACGTTTCAGACGTCTGCATTACAGAGAGGTTTACCAGAAGAAGAGCCGGGCAGGTCTGGGGTGCTTTTTGTTGACAGCTACCCTGGAACGGAGGCGGGAAGGCTGCTCTCAGATTGCAGATTCACATGATGCAGGGGACATGCATTTTAGACCGAGGAATATGAAATTACAGGCAGAAACGACTGTTCTAAGGGAGCTCTGGGGCTTTCTAGTGGCCAGGGAGAATGAGCTCAAAGAGTTAGGACTGCTTGAGTGCACCCCAACTGTTCCCTAAATGCCACTTGCAATTTCTTTCTAAAAATGAAGTGTTAAGACAGGGAAAGGAGAAAAGAAATGACTGCCTCCATTTTGGCTGCTATATATGGATGCCCTAGGGGTCTGTTGTAGGTGCCTTGTAAGTATTTGGTGGCATTGGTTGACCTTTGCTTTTTGCATAAATGCAGATCCCAGGGAAACTTCAGAGTCAGTTCAACAGTGTGGACCTGTGCTTTCCCACACAGTGGCCACTAGTCACATGTGGCCACTAGTCAGAGGAATGAGGAAGTTTCAACTCTAGCTACTACTAATTTACACTCAATTTAAATACAGTAATTTGCTTTAGTGTGTGTGAAATGAAAATATTATAGTCTATTGGGCTAAATGCAATATTTTAAAAATTAATTCCATTTGTTTTAATATGCTTAAAAATACATTTGTTGAGCATATCAACCCTTTATTTCATTTTTTAAAATTAAAAATTGTGTTTACTTGGAAGCATTCAGAATGTCACTAAAATAGCTGCAACTTTTGTTGCTGTTGTTTGCATTTGCAGAGCGGTATTGTTAACACAATAATTATTTCATATAAGCTGCATCAGAGACAACTGAAGACTAAAATCTGCCATCCCCATATATAACTAATTTGTGCTGTGCCACAACAAAAACCTGCTTTAAATTTCCATTCCAACTTACAACCTCTATCCTGTACCAGGCAAAGTTAGGGGTCCCTGAAAATACCACCAGGACAGAGCTAGCCAAAGACACATTTGGTAGTGTGTTAACTATACAAACAAACAAGCAAAGACACTGTACAGTTAAAAAATAAAGCTTTACAGCCTTACATTTCAGTTTTTCTCTTTAAAAAGAGTGAGTTGTACACGGGGAGTTAAATGCTTGATAGACAAGAAAAAAAAAACCATGCTAGGACCAACTTCATCATCATCATCATCTTCCTCCTCCTCCTCCTTTTCCCTGTTTTTTCCAGTCTTGAAATGCCCTATTTTACTGCATCAGGCTTTCCTTTAGTTCGGTAGGCAGCAAAGTCCTTGCCTTCAGTTTAGCAGCTGCCTTCTCACCAGGCTGCAGTACCATTCCATACTTCTCCCAGTTTCTTGGTGACATCCCCAGAGGAGAGGCCAGGATGTTCTCCTTTGATGTTTTGGACAATACTCAGAACAGAACAAGAAGACGGAAAGAGACCTCTTGGGCACATTGGGATCCTTGAACTTCTTTTTTGTTTCTCCTTTACAAGGGATATACGATTTCACTTCTCTTTCATAATGGGCCTTGTCTGCCTTTTCCATGTCTTCCGATTTCCCTTTCTCTTTAGCAGACATGGTCTTATACCACTCTAAGCACTTTCTGAGAAAACTCTGAGAAGTTCAAGGAAGCATCCAGGTGCTTCTTGTGTTCCTCTCTGCACATTTGCACAAATCATGCAAACTTTTGCCGCTCAGCTTCTTAGGATCTCCTTTGTCCATGTTTACTTGTTTGTCTCAGGGAGGTGCAGAGTCACCCAGTGCCCATCTGGCTCTCGCTTGCGCCGGCGCTGTCTCCGTGGAGCTCACTGGACCATCAGAGCAGGAGCCAGATGCGGCCTCCTCAGTCTCCACTCTGTAACATTACTCTCCATTTCATTTAATTAATGAGAGGCTTCCCATTGCGTGGGTAACATACTGCATTGTCCATTCATCTATTAATGAGCACTGAGATTGCTTCTAGTTTGTATGAATTTTTGTATAGAAGTCTTTCGTGGGTATATATATATATATTTTCTTTTAGGAAATACTTAGGAATGAAATGATTGACTCCTACGGCAGAGGTTAGTTTAACTTTCTAGAAACCTGTCACATTATTTTCTGGAGTGGTTGTACTATTTACCATCCTCACCAGCAGTGTACCAGTGTACCATTTTGCCATCATGTGGTCAGTCTTCAATTTTAGTGATTCTAATATATTTATAACAGAGCATCATTGTGGTTGTAATTTGTATCCCTGAGTGACTAATTTCATTGAACATTTTTCAATATTTTTATCTGCAACCAGTATATCTTTGGTGGATTATTAATTTGAATAGCTTCCTTTTTTTCCCCTGAGAACTAAACCCAGGCCCTCAAGCATGCTAAGTAAAATGCTCTTTCATTCTCTATCTCCTGTTTTTTCTTTTGAGGCTATTCTTACTAAATTGCACAGGCCGGCCTTGAACTTGTGAACCTCCCGTTTTAGCTTGCTGAGCAGTTGGAATTATAGCAAAGAACTACCACATTCAGCTCATTTATTTTTTTCTTTTTTTTCCTTTTTTTTTGTACCAGGCACCGAACTCATGACCTCACACTTGCCAGGCAGGTGCTTATGCTGCTGAGCTAAATCCTCGGCCTTTCTTTCTTTCTTTCTTTCTTTCTTTCTTTCTTTCTTTCTTTCTTTCTTTCTTTCTTTCTTTCTTTTTCTCTCTCTCTCTTTTTCTCTTCTCTTTCTCTCTTCTTTCTTTCTTTCTTTCTTTCTTTCTTTCTTTCTTTCTTTCTTTCTGTCAGCTCATTTCTTAACTGAATTTTTCTTTATTGTGTTTTGAGTTTCATTTATGTATCTTGGATTCAAGCCTATTTTCAAATATTTATAAATATTTTCCCCACTCTGTTTTTGTCTTTCAGTTTTTCCAACAGTGTCTTTCAAAAAGCAGAGGATTTTAATTCCAGTGAAGCCAATTTTACCAATTTTTTAAAAATTTGCATAAGTTACATTTTTTGGTGTTTGCATTTAAGCTATCTTTACCAAGTCCAAAGTTATAAAAACTTTCTCTTATGTTATGTCCTAGAATTTGGAGATTTTGATCTTACATTTAGGTCTGTAGTTCATTTTGATCTAAGTTTTGTGTATGGCATGAGAAATGGATCAGTGTTTCGTGTGTGTGCGTGCGTGAGTGTGTGTGTGTGTATGTGCACGTGTGTGTGTGTGTTAACAATTTTCTGTAAATTTCCTTTGTATTTTTGCAACCATCAAGTGTTCACTTATGTTTAGGTTTATTTCTGGCCCCTCTATTGTGTTCTTCAGCTCTATTTGTCTATTCTATGCCAAAACACACAGTTTTATGACAGACTCATAGTAAGTCGTGAAATCAGGAAATGACAATCCTCTCAACTTTGTTTTACAGTTTCACAGTTTGGTTTGCTATTCTATATCCTTTGTGTTCCTATGACATTTAGAATTACATTGCCAGTTTCTACCAGGATTCCTGGAATTTTAATTATGACTAACAAATTTGGGAACAATTCTTATCATGATAAAGTTGAGTCTCTTGAGCCATAAACAAGGACATCTCATTATTTATTTAGGTTTCCCATTTTCCCTCATTGATTGATGTTTTCCTATCTTTTATCAGATTTATCTCTAAATATTTTACATTTCTGATACTCTTACAGCGGTATTCTAAAATTTTTATTTTCTAAGTTCCTACCATATAAAAGTACAAACTTTGTATTTTGATCTTGTCATCTGTAACTTTGTTTGACTCACTAATAAATTTAGTTAACTTTTTTTGAGCCCATCGAGTTTTTATGGGGACAATCGTGTCATCTGTAAATGAGCACTATGTTACTTCTTAACTTCAAATCCTGATCCTTATTTCTTTTCCTGGTCTTGTTGCACCGGCTAGAACCTTTAATTCAGTGTTGAATAGCAGTGGTGAGGGTGTACATCCTTGGCTTACTCTGAATCACAGTACAAAAGCATTTTGTCTTTCACCATTAATTTCATCATTTATTATATATTTTTTTCTGAATCAAGCTGTTGAAATTTCTTCCAATTTTTGCTTTGCTAAGAGTGTATGTGTGTGTATATTTATATATAGGTAGATATAATTACAGATATTTATATTTTATATATTTATAGCTGATATCTTATAAATATGTATACTTTTATACATAATTATTCCTTATTATATATAATAAGGAATGATAGTGGATTTTGTCAAGTGTTTTTTTGATGACTATCAAGATGATTATGCTGTTTGTTTTTAGTTTGTTAATATGAAGAGTAACAATGTTTATTGTATGAGTATTAAACCAATCCCTCATTTTTAGAATAAGTGCTATTTGGTCATGATGTGCTCTTTTTGGTATATATTATTGGATTTGATTTGTTGAAATTTTAGTTACAGTTTTTACATCTATGATTGCAAGGAACATCAGTATATAGTTTTCTTTTCTTATAATGGCTTAGGTTTTGATATCAGAATAATGCTTGACCTCAAGGTAAGAATTCAGAAATATTTCTTCCTTTGTGATTTTCTTTCCTTTCCTTTTTGAGTCTCAATATGTGGTTAAGGATGGCCTTCAACTCACTAAATAGTCCAAACTGGTCTTGTACTTACACTGATCCTCTTGCCTCAGCCTCTGGAGTGCTGGAATGACAGGTATCCACATCCCACCCTTTGTGATTTCTGAAAGGTTTAACCATTGAAGACTTTTGAATCTATTGTTAGGAGAATGGTTTAAACAATGAATTCAATTTCTTAAAATATTCATAGAGCTAAGTGTTAGTCAGCTTTTCCGTTCTGTACTTGCCATACATAAAAGAGAAAAGGTTTATTTTTGCTCAGTTTCGGAGGTCTCAGTCCATGGTTGGCTGGGTTTAGGGTAAAATGTCATGGCAGAAGGAAAGCTACAGGTGCCACAGGAAAGTTACTCAGGTCATAGCATCCAGGAGGCAGAGGGAGCAGGAGGAGAGTCAGGGAGGGAGGAAGTGGCCAGGGATAGGATGCGCCTCTCAAGGGCGTGGCCTTTATAGTCTTCTTCCTCCAGTTGCTCCCAGCCTCTTGACACCCCATCCAGTTAGCAAGCCCCAATCAGACTCTTTGGTGCACACTTCCGCCTTAGCCCATAGCAAACTGTTCTGTCTATATATTTCTTTTTCAGTGTCTTTTGATTGTGTCTTTTAGAGAACTTTCCCAATTCATGCTAAGACATGCATAAACTTGTTTCTAATCGCTCCTCACTTTACTTTTATTTTCTGCAGAGTGTGGTACACATTTTCACCTTCCTCATTCTTGTTGTTAGTAATTTGTGTTTTCTCTCTTTTTTCCCAATAGATCTATGTAAAGCAAGGGTTGTTAAACTGTGACCTTGGTCAACCACTTGTTTTGTGAATAAATTTTGGTTGGTATACAGCCTTATTTATTTGTTTCTGTATTGTCTGTGGTTCCTTTAACACTACAGTGTCAGAGGGGAATACCTGAGATACAGTTGGGTGACCCACATGCCTGGGGCTTTTAAGAAAAAAGTATTTTCAGCTGGGTATGTTGGCAATCCAGTCCTCTGGGAGGCTGAGGCAGGAGGATCACAAATTTGGGTTTGGCATAGGCAATTTAGCAACTTAGTGAGACCCTGCCTCAAAATAAAATCTATTTTAGAAAGGGTGGATTTGTGGCTGAATATAAAGACCCTTGGTTCAATCAACTGTAGCAGGGCCCTGGTCAAGGACTACTGATGTCCTGCTCAGGGGTATGACAGCACAATAAAAAAGGCAAGAATATATACATATGTAGTTAGTTAGTTAGTTAGTTTGTTTGTTAATTAGAAGGGGTACTGGAATGGTCAAAACCCCAATAAAGACTAAGACCCTGAGACCTGGCATCCTTGGTCTTTGTTAGCTGTAGAGCTTGATTGGGGGGTGTCCTAGTGGGCTGCAGAAAGCAATGGAAGTGAACTGCTGATGCAGCTGAGGTTCAAGGATTGAGGAATAATGGCTTTTTGGAACAGCACACGGGAACAGATCATGGTTAGCCAGTAACTGACTGTCTGCTAACCATCACTACTGAGCTAAAAGGAATCTGCATGAGGAAAAGCCCTCAGCTGCCCTATTGTCTTGCTTTAGGGCTCTGGAACTTTCCACAGCACTTGCTAGTCTCAATTCTGACAGTGGGCTTGAAGATTAACCTGTCTATAAACCAGCCATGGGTCTCGCCACAAGTCAGGAAGGCCTAGCAAGTTTTTTTTGTGCCAATTAAATAGTATTAATTGCTGCCTGCTCTGCACTATGTCAAGCTGCTCTTCAGCACATCAGCCCTGCCAAATTGTTTTTCTCCTTTTTGGATTGAGTATTTTTAATGATTCTGTTTATATCATTCAAATTTAAGCTGGAGAAATAAGCCAGTAGGAGATATATGTACATAGAGGTAGAGAAATAAGATAGGTAAAGAAAAATAGAGACGTGAGTAACTGAATTACGTGATGGTGCGGGTGACTAAGCAAAGTGAGTGTCAAATCCGTAGGTCTGTCCATCAGGAAGGGATCATAAGCAGGTTAGGACCTCAGAGACGCTGCCCCCAGGCAGTCAGAGTAAATGATCCGGTAGGTGAGAGCAACTGTAGACCCAAACACTGTTCGGAGTGTGGCTCAGGGAATACCTAAACTTGTTTTAGAATGCTGCTACTGATTAGACTAGGACCACCACAATGATTTCTTATACTTAAAGTTGACTAGTTAGGGATTTTAATTACATGAGAAAAATCTCACAGAGGCCACCCAATTAGTGGTTGATCAAAGTAACTGGGAGATGTGTGTGTTACAACCCATCTGCTGCCCCCAACCCTTTTTGTTTAAGTAATGGGGATTGAATCCAGGGCTTTGCACTCACTACACCTCAGGTCTTTTAAAACTTTTTTTTTCTGAGATAGGATCTTTCTTCCAAATTGCTAAGGAATGTGCACTGGGCTCAATTTCGTGATCATCTTACCTTCATAGTTTTAGTATAGCAAAGGTAACACATCAAAAAGCCATCATAGGAGTTTATCTTCTTTGTTGACTTGTAAGTCACAGCTTTTTGATTTATATTTTAATGCTTTAGGGTTTATAATATGCTTTTCCAACTTGCATTGTTCTAACATCAATTGATATTATACCACATCTGTATGTTACCAGAATCTTCTGACAGTAGACTTGAGTTAATTCCTTCCTGATCTCTCTACGATTGCTGTCATAAAATTTACCCAATCTAAATAAAAGAGAGAAAATAGAAATAATAGAAAACATAGGTACTATGTTGACAAACTCCAGTTTATTGTCTTTTACAGGGATTTTATCTCTTTGAACACTTGTTAGTGGATACTCTGGATATTAAAATACACATACCTGAGTTGTTAGAATCTGTTGATACCAAGATTTCACCCCTGGAGTAAAGTATGGACCTTACTTCCATACTTCCATGCCTTAGTTTTCATACCTTCACCATTTAAAAAATTCAAGTACCAGATGATATTATAATTTTTGTTTCAATAATAATATCTCCATATTTTTTCTTCCTTCTAGGTCATCTAAGATTCCTTCTTTTATCATTTCCTTTCTGTTTACAAAATTCCTTTGAGCCATCTTATGCGGGTAAGTCTTTAGTGACATATTCTTTTGGTTTTGCTTTATCTGAGACTGTCTTCATTTTGCCCTCATTGTGGAAAGTTTTTCCAATACAGAATCTGTGATGGTTGGTTCTTTTCTTTCAACATTTGAGAACTGTGCCTCTCTCTTTTGCCTTCCTGGTTTCAGATTGGTCAAATCAGCTGTAATCCACATTGGTGTTCTCCTGTTTTGAATACATTATTTCCCTCTGGCTGTGTTCACTTCTTTTCTCTCGTTTTTAAAGTTTTATTATAATGTGTCTTGCCATGGACTTTTTTGAACTTATTCTATTTGTGGTTTGCCTAGCTTTTTGAATCTATGCCATTTTGCCAAATTTGTGAAGTTTTCACTAAGTATTTCTTCAAAGAATTCTTTAATCCTTTCTCTTTCTTCTTTGTTTTAGGACCCCAACAATACAAACACCAGGACTTTTGTTATTGTTTTGAGTCTCTGTGTTTTTTTATTGTTTCTCTTTTCTTTTATTCAGATTGCATTACTTTTATTATTGTCTTCAAGTTCAAGAGTTCCCCACTCCACTATTGATCCCCTCAACAAATTTTTAATTTCTAATAATTGTATGCTTCAGCTTTATAATTTCCAATTATACCTAATTATAAATAATTTCTAATCATGAAAGAATGCTCAAGGGGCATTCTTTCATTGTTGAAACATTTTTATGGTCGAGTCTTTAAAACCCCTGTTAGAAGCCCTACTGTGTAGTGGTAGTGGTTCATGTCTCCTTGTAATCCCAACATTCCGGGAGGCTGAAGCAGGAGGATTGAAAGTTTGAATCCAGCCTGGGTAACTTACTGAGACCCTGCTGCAAAATAAAAAATAAAATAGGTTGGGGACATAGCCCAGTGAGAAGGCCCTAGACGCAATCCCTAGTACCACAATGAATGAATGATACCTGTAGTAGGTAATCCCCGTCTCTGATTTATCTCCCTGTCAGTGTCAATTCTTTTCTCATTTAATTTGTGGATTTTCTAATTGTTGATATGACAGGATATGTTCTATTTCTACCTTGGATATATTAAGATATTAAGTTAGGATACTCTAAAAAAAATTCGCAAGAAGTCACATTGTTTAGATTTAGCAAACAAAATCTGGTTTATTTCTGTGGGTTGTACTTCTAGTACAGTGTCATTTTCCCAGGTAATGTACTATCTTTTGGTCTGTTGTTTATTTGCTGCTCCTAGGGCTTCTGCTAGTCCCTGCTGATGCAACTTGAGGGGTGGTTGGAGCTTCTCAGGCTGGATCCCTTGGTGCCCTTCAAGGAAATGCTGCTCCTAAGCCTCCTTGATTGCCTTGATTACCTGAGAATTGGCTGCTCAGCTTTCTCTCTGTCGCTGTGCAGCTCATGTGTTCCCATACTCTATTGTGTAGCCCCGCTGATTTTTAAGATTCTCGACTTTAATACTGGTTATGAGCAATTTGATTGTGATATACACAGCTTGTAACTTTGTTTCTGCTTCTCGTGCTTGGGCTTGCTGAGATTCTTGGATCTGTCACTTTATAGTTTTCATCAAAGTTGGAAAACTTTCCAGTCCTGCTTGTTTTGGTAGGAAGATGACCATCTGTTCATGTCTGTCATTTCTCAAAAGCTCAGAGCTGGAAGTTTCCTTAGAAAGTAGAATAGAAAAGGCGAAAATGGTTTCCCTTCACTCTCCTAGGCCGTTTGGTCAAGTTATGAGCTAAATTGTCATAAAATAGATAGACGGGAGAAAAAATTTAACTATGTGCGTATGCATGGGAGTTCTAAAAAAATACAAGACTCAAAGAAGGATCAGATGACTGAGGCTCACATAGCACCCCAAGCTAGAGAAGAGAAGAAGTGTGGGAGAATGTTGAGGCTGGTGATGGTGGTAGTTACAGGTTAAGAAGAGGAAATGTATGGTTTTCTCTGTATTTTTAATAATTAGCCAAAAGGACTAGCTGTTTCTTAGATTTAAAGTGGAATTTTACATGACTTATGAAGAAATTTAGTGTCTTTCAGTGAAGAGATTTTTAGTACAAGATAGAAATATTCTTCCTTGTTCATATGTCACTGATTGCTGTGTTATTGGTATCATTCCTATAATTTGATGTGTTTACTAAAATGAAAAATGTTACAATTCTCTTTATGCAGTACTTCCAAACTATCTAGAATTATTTAATATATAGAAGACATAGGAGTACATGTGAGAAATGATGAGAAATTAAACAAGACAGGATTTGCAGCAGTAAAGAAATGACTTTAATGCTGGCGAAGATGTATTTTTCACCATCTAAATCTTTCATCCCTAGTGATCATATGTGAAAGTTTTAAAATTTCTTAATAGAGTATTTTCATGGAACAAGCAGAGGAATGAGAGAACGTGAAAGTAGCTGGCAGATGTGAGGCCCGGCTCCTGGACATCCCTGGCGGCAGGGGATGGGGAGGTGCAGAAACACCGGTGATGGCCAGTAGGAATCAGGGCAGAACTCTGGTTAGGAGAAAAATAAGTCGAGTCTCCAAATTCAGGATGTCTAGGACATTGTAGGAGAAAACAATAAAAAGAGTAGCTTTAATATCATGTAGATTATGACAGAATTTGAGGGAAGTGGAGAATTTAAAACAAAATTATTTGTATATATTTGCTGTCCATAATGATTGCATTTATTGTGGAGAGCTGGTATGTGCATATAACACATCTTAATTCATTTTACTTCCTTTTCTTTTCTTTTTTTTCCCCTCATCTTCCATCTCTAAATCCCCTTCCCATTTGCTAAAGATTTTCATTTCACTTAACATTGTGGTCTCAAGGGGCATCCATGGTTCTACAAATGGCTCAAATTTATCCTTCTTTATGGCTGAGTAATTCTCCACTGTGTGTAAATACCACATTTTCTTTATGTATTTATTTATTGATAGGCATGTAAGCTCCTTCTAAGATTTAGCCAGGTCTTCACACTGAGTTGCATCCCATCCATTTTCCCTCTGATTTTTATTTTTGAGACTTTGTCTTACTACATTGCCAAATTGCAAAAATCTGGGCTGGAACTTGCAGTCTTCATGCATGATCCTCCCGTGACGCTGGGATTGCAGAGAAGCACCACCATGACCGATTCCTATTCTTTTCTAGAGCTAAATAGAATGCCATTTTGTGGACATAGCACAAATTAACTAATTTCCTATGAGTGGACGTATAAATTGCTTTGATTTCTTTACTGTTGCAAAAGGCTCTGGTCCAGATTTGGAAAAACATTTCTGGACATGTCAGTGAGAGGCAGAGTTCATAGAGCAGAATCAAAGTACACATTTGGAAGGAGTGAGGGTGCTCAAGGGGTGCGGTGCATTATGGCCTGGGGCTCAGGGTTTTTATGTGATCTTAGGGTGTCCTTAAGACAAGTGAGAGAACATGTGTATTCCTAGTGTCTGCCAGGTAACCCATCAATAAGCTAGGTTAGGACTCAAGCAGTTTGTATATGTGCGAGGCTTGAATTAATAGTGCTATTTTCTTAGGGGTGGCAGCCTGTGGGATTTGTGAACCTATAGTATCAGAAGAAAAACACAGGCTCAATTCATGGCTCATTGTATTGCTGCAGACTGTTAGGAATTCTGGACTGAGTAGGCTGCAGTTACAATTTTCTTAAAAGTACAATTTTAATATTATAATTTTCCTTGTCTTCTTTCTACCTTTCTGTTTAGTTCAAGAATGTCCCCAAAAGGCCTCATGAACTCACAGGCAGAATGTCTGGAATCTTAGAGTCAGTGCTGAGGATGAACACACATTACAACTGTGGCTAGAGGCGCATATGTTGAAGGTCAAGCCTCAAGTAAAAGACAGAATGACCAGGATTACATGTCTCCCCAAGGGATACACAATATGCTGTAATTGTCATTACCTGGCTTAATAAAGCCTAGATAGATATCAGTCACCCAGGTGGGTAGGCAAGACCTCTTGATTCATCTCTTCCTAAAATGGTCCTTTCTTCTTCTCATATAGACTTACTGTGTGACCTGCTTCTCCACTGGATCATTATTAACTAAGAGACTATACTTATAATCTCTTTGGTTGATCATAGTTTTGATCCAAGTTGTACCCACCTCATGATTTCATATCCATCACATGATCTAACTTCATAAAACTTCCTCTGTAAAGTGGGGTCTCTGGCAACCCGCTTTTGGGTCTTCTCCAGTCTCTTGGGAGCTATTGCTTTCTTTCTCTCAATAAAGTCTTCCTACTCTTAACCTCCATTGTTCCTTAGAATTCACTCTGATTCTGGAGCATATAAACTTGGTATATCTGACATCTAACAGTTTTGAAAGTTACATTTATTTCCCCGATATCACAACCATCTGTTGGCGATGTTGGGCTGGGTCCTGAAGGTCCCCATGACTTTTTATGGTGACTTGAGTTTTGCAACCATTCATTCTTCTTCAGTAGGGAAGGAGCTTCACAGAAATGACAGTCTCCTTTCCCAGGGCATTGGAGCCTCCTTTTCCTTCCACAGCACCTCTTACGCCAGGTCCTTACCACGTAGACATCGCTGGTCATCCACTTCTGTCGCTCTAACAAAATAACTACGACAAAATAAAAAAAAAAAATTTAAATAAGTTTTAAAAGAAAGAGGTTTATTTTGTCGCACTCTTCTTGGTGTTGGGAAAGTCAAGGGCTTGATGCTGTGAAGACCTTATGGTGTATCAACTCACGGCAAAAAGCAGACGGGCGAGGGCAGAAGAGAACAGGGGCCCACCTCACACTGCAGTGGCTCATCCTAAGGAAACTAATCCAGTCCCCAGAAAGTCATGATTCTCTGTCACAGACTCATCTCCTCCTACGGACCTGGGTTACAACACTACAATGGCTGTCAAATTTCCACATGAGTTTCAGAGGAAACAAATTATATTCAAACCATATTCACTGGACTCATTGCCAACCTGGAGTCTCTTCCGTCCACTGCTGTTTCTAAGATACTGAGTATGCGTCCACAGCAGGGACTCTCTGCTTGCCTTCCTTTTACATGGGGTGCCCTTTACTCAGGTATTGTCTCCATCTTACTCAGTTTTATGCTGTGTGTCACCTCCTAAGCGTGTTCCATGACCAGCCTCTTCACTAGTTCTCCATTCTTGTATGCTGCTTTATTCTGCATTAATATATTTAATACTGACATTTGATTGAACACAATTCATGTGTTTACTTGCCTGTACTCTTCTAGAACAAAGCTTCCACTGGGGAGTTAGCTAACCTGCTTGTGGCTATGCACACAATGATGCTTAATAAGTATTTGTTGCATGAATAAACAACAACATGAGTCTTATTGCTTATTTAATCCCTGTGGCAACATTTTGAGTTATAAAACATGAGAAAATTACCCGATAAGCAAATAAAAGAAATACAGGTATAAACATCTAGGCTCTTGTAAGACTGCAGAGTGATGGGGTTAGGGAGGGCTGTGGGGGAGGGAGAAATAGATATATATCTGGAATCTCTGTGATGTGCTTACAATTTGACTAAAGTTCAAAATAAAATGAGTGCATCCCAAATGGAGAAATGAGAGTGTCACCTACTATTTCTTTAGTGCATTACAGTGTACACAGTGGAGCATTTTCGCATGTTGTGGAAACTGATACCAAAATCTGAACTTACAAAATACATCAATTAAAGGGTATCTGCTTGCATAGAAAAGAATTCTTTCCAGGACAAAAGGATTGGCAGTGGGGTTCCTTTAAATAGCACCTCCCTTAGTGCTTGAAAGTGTTTATTTATAGATCATTAACTGCTTGACCAAGATGCCTCAGGGTAGAGCAGCTTAAAGACAACTGGTCAGGAGGCCATAGAATCGGAAGATCAATTCAACTGAAGACCAAGTGTTTTTCAAACGATGCGTTAAATCATTGGGAAAGAGGATTCATGTACCCAAATTTGTTTCATCTTGGCAGGGGGCACATGTATTGCGTGAGCGGTACGCCTGTGTGTTCTCATTCATGACAAACCAAGGCGGGAGCGTTTAGTCTAGATGGCTAAACTCTGATATGTCCAGGGTCATGGCTGTGTTTGGCTTCCTTTTGGTTGTGCTTTAATTAAGAGGTAAAATTATTAAGTGGCAGATGTTTCTAGCCTGAGGACCTGGGCCAGTTATATCAAGCAGATGGTCCCAAGCAAGGGAGTATCCTTTAATGAAGAAGCATTTGCAATTCATGAGCATTCATGATGTCCGTTTCTTTCACTCTAGATGTTCTGCTTGTCAGGGGTCCCATTGTGTGGCCTGGGAGCATGATGAATTAGGAAAACCCCTTCTGGTTGGGATACAGTCTTGTGCTGATGAAAATTAAAAGTATTTATCTCCCAGAAGATCAAGAGGTTCAGCTCTCTGGAGTGGAGACTTCTTCTTCTGTCCTTGTCTTATCAGCCTGATGATCTGGCAAGTGTCATCATGTTTGTCACAAGCCCTTCCAAGCATATGACCTGGCCCCAGGATTCAAAGGTGTGAAAGAACTAACTTGCTCCTCCCATTGGTTCCTGAATTGTTCACAGGTTGGGCTCATTTTGACCTTTTGCCAGGAGAACCAGCAGGTTGAGGCCCAGGGAAGACTATTATCTTCAGGCAGAATATTCTGGTGTGATCCCAGAAACTTTGAATTCTGCTTTTATTGTCCAGAATGAGCAGGGGAAAATCACACACACACACAAACACAATCTCTGGGTTACTGAATCTTCATTTTTATGTATTCAGTAATCATAAAAGAGCTATTCTGGGAAAATTTATTGAGAACGAAGATAATAAATATTAGTTCCCTTTATCTCACAAAAGGACAGTGAGAATCAAAATAAACAAAAGGTCATTATTTAATGTAGTGTTTATGTTCATTTGTATCATGCAAGAGTCACTGATGATATAAAGCCAGCATATTATGCCATAGACTATGTACCAACAGGAAAACGTGTTGACCATAGATATGTTACGGAATAAAGCCAGAAGCAACAAAAATGATAACTTTACACCAATTTATTGGATTTGGTGTTTCATCCCCTGTTAAACGACTGACTCTGTGACAGCCAGTTCTTATATGTTATGGAAGAAATCCAAGGAGCTATAAGCCCTTTTGTGTGGGAATAGCAAAAAGAATGCACAAAGGAAATAGGTGCGGGGTTGGCCCTGAGCCATGCTGATTTAGTAGGTGCATTTTCTCTGTCATTTTAGCAAGTCCCCTAGCACATTTGCTCACTTCCAGCTGCTTCCCTCTCTGAAGTTCTCTGTACCCTGGTGCTTCCCAGAGCACCTGTCAGGCGAATCGTGGAGACTAAAGGTTTCTTTGGGCAATGCCCCAGCTAGGAGTTGCATGAGTCTCCTCTAAGTGCTGTCCAAAGTTTCCTGTGTCTCAGCAGAGTGTGAGCCGAGAAATCATCAGAGAAACCAGTTCTCTCAAAGAATAAGAAAAGATAAGGACTCATTTCCATGTTTCCTTAACATTGTGGTGTCTCTAATTACAGTATACCATTGATTTACTAAAAAAATTCTCAAAAAAATCTATTAAAAGCATAATTATCTGTGAAGATATAACTTCAAAAGTGTTAACATAAAAAGTATATGCATTTTTAAAGAGAAAAAATGGTATAAAAATAAAGGATTGTCACGAAGTCTGAGCGCAGAAAAATGTGATTTTCAGTCTGTTATTTTAATCTAAACTTGGAGGTACTTTTGAGTCAGAATTTCTTGAACTCTAATTGGTCCTGTTAGCCAGGCTTAAATAGCCACGACAAATTCTAGGTTTTTTAAAGGACCTATTTCCAAATACAATTACTTTCTACATCACTGCAGGTGAATCTGTGATTTTGGGAGACGCACAGCTGAGACCATAACAGTCAGGGACTATGTCATCCATTCTCTGGGACAACGCATAAGGCAACTGAGTCAGTAACACCCACCCGTTTTAAAATGTATGAGAGTTTCATGGAGATTCCGTTTGTATCATAACTGAGCATAGAGGATTTAATTTGTTTCTTAAAGTTGAGCATTGACTATGACCTTCAAAGCCAATGTAGCTTTTGAAAGTTAAACATATCCATCAATGGCTTTTCGTTGATGCCTACACTTTAGCAATATGAAATCTCAAAGTCTCCTGTGTGGTGGAGCCCTGAAATTCACAGTAGGTTACATTCTTAGAGTACCCACGAATTGTGAAAAACTGCAAATTTCAGTTTGGGCCAGAAAAATGCCTATTTTAATGATTTAAACCCTAACTGTGCTAAATCTCCTGCAGTTATATAATTTAATTTAATAAAATACTGTATTCATAAAGCCTTAGAAGGTGCAGGGCATTTTGGTGGTGTCTTAGGGTTCTTAGGGCTTTAAGAGGAACAGAACTGAGAAGATGGGAGCCAGCTACATTTGGCAGAGAAACCTGCTATTCAGCGGGGGATGCATTTGCCAGAGACAGGTTGCATCTGATGCAGGAGCCAATCAGCATCAAGAGCTCCTGGATGGGCTACTTGCAAACCTCCTGAAAAAAAAATCGCAGAGGCTGTTTTGGTTTCTGAGAAACTGCAGGAGTTTCCTAGAAACTAGCTGGGTTCAAAGGAGAACTCCTCGGACAATTTTGACCTGCAACCTCCCAAAGGCATACTGCATATAGATACTGCTGGTGACTCTTCCTTATGCCCTAGTAACAAGAAGATGCACCACAGTGACTTGTTGACTTCTACACAGGAAAGCACAGACTAAAATGATGCATAAAAAACCTACACACTTCCCGTGTGGCCAAATACAACAAAAAATAATGTGCTTCATGGAGCAGTTGCATGACAGCAAAATTAGTTGAGATATTTAAAGTTTACACATTTTTGGATGGGATGCAGATTTTCATTTTTATGTTTCCAAAGGAGTGAAAAAAGTAAAAGGAACTTCTTAAACAATTTCATGTCAATAATTTAAAATAATTAAATAAATGGGTGGTTTTTCTAGGAAATATGTTACCCCACTTGACTTAAGAGGCATACTAAAGAAACTATCATGAGAAAAATTTCAAATGTTTGTCAAAAGAATGGTGTGACCCTAAAAGGCTAGACCAGGAGGGCATTAGGGATTAGTTGTTTGGCCTCCAAAGGGTAGGAAAAAGTTTGTGACGTGTAATGTGTTTCGGAGCACAGATAAACAGAAGACTTTCTCCTTCATTTTGCTAAGTTAGACTGACGGGTGGTCAGCTTCCCAGGAAAGAATAGTTGTCGCATTCACATGGGTAACAAAGGTATGGGGAAGGGCTGGGAGAGTAGATGTCGTCATCTCATTCTCTGTCTACCTTTCAATATCTTTCCTGAGTTCCTCACTGGTCAAACCCAATGAGGAGCCATAGGTCAAAAGAATCTGTTGATGTCCATGGGAATTGGCCTTGTAGAGTAGAGAACAGGAGGAGAGAGAAGAGGATGGTTCTGGATGGGTAAGTAGAACTTAACTGCACATCATTATACAATATGCTTTAAATATAATCTGCAAAGGTAGCACACATGTAGAGAATAATCTAACCTATCATGATAGATTTAAAAACATCAAAATAACCTATTAGCAAATAAGATTCAGAACAGTTATGAAGTTTTGGTACTGAATGGGGTGTTTCTCCAATTCTTTATGCTTTTCTAGGAAACTTGGTTTCAGTTCTTCAGGTTTTAAGGGAAATTTCCACCCTCTCTTCTTCCTTCATTCTCTTTCCTCAAGGGAATAGAGATAGCATGCTTAACTGATGAGTGTTAGAGAAAACACTAGGCCTACTGGATTTATTTTTGGACCAGCTTGTCCATAAGACATAAGTCTCCTTTGTGTCTCCATCTTATCAGGAAGTTCCTTAAACTTCAAGCTGGACCTGGGACCAGAGTAACAAATTATTGAACTTGGGGCACAGATTTAGTAAGCCCATGTGGCGCTATATCTGGACTGTGTCATGCAGTCTAGGTCTTATCAATACCCAGAATAATATTTGTCTTCATCTGACTCTTATGTCTTATTCATTCTGAATATGAGAAGGGAAGAATGAACAGTGTTAAGTTACTGGCTTTAAGAATGCCAACACCATTTATCTTTAATGCTTCTTCCTCTAGTGTTAAAGGGAAAAAAAGTGCTCATAAGATTTATTAAAGTACAGTAAGGCTTTATCTAGGACAATGGAGGGAGGATTGGGAACCACTGCAGTGGGAATTTAGAGTGAAGAAGAGAGATTGGGCTCAACTCCAAATACAGCAATAGCACGGGACAAGTGGGAATTTATAGCCATAGGGCAGGGTAGGGGTCAGAGGATGGAAAATTACTAAGACAAATCAGTAGGGTAAAGGGAGATTCTGCAAAAACCATTCCACCAGGATTCTTGCTGAAGGGAGGCCAGGATGACTGTCGTGGATGGAGTCTTGAATCCGGGCTGCTACTGGATTCATTTGCCTACCTTCCACCAAGACTGTGAGAAAATTCTGTAAGAAAGGAAAAATGAGTTTATTCAATTTAACCCAAGTGGGGAGGGGGGTGGAGCTGGTCTGCTCCACCTCAATTGGACAGAAATAATTCAGTATATGGAAAGGGTAGAACAAAAGCTGGGGAATATGTGTATATAGATTTAGCCAGGTTTCAGGCACCAGAGAGCCCAGGAAATACTGGCTCTTCTTTGGCACCAAGGTCGGGGTGCAAGTTTCTGCTCTCAGCATGAGGAAACTGGAGAAATAGCTTATTTTTTAACAAAAACCTAATTTTTTAAAGATCCATTTTATTTTCTTGGTTAGATGACCCACCATCACCTGAGGTAAGACAGAGAAAGGAACCTGATCAGATATGAAATGTAACAGATATTGAGAGTAAGAGGTTCTTGCTACAGTGACTTAGTAGAGTTCTTTGTAACACTTAATCTTGGAAGGAAACTTAGTTCTCTTAGAAGTTTCAGGAGTGTAGCTAAAACTTGGCTAGGCAAATAATCTTTGTCAGTAACCACTGCCAGTATTATCAGCACCAAAAGTCACACAGACACTGGGTATCAATGGAGCTACAGATGCTGGCTTCTTGATAGGGCAAAGATAGACTTGCTTCATTGGTTTTTGAGCTCTGAAGCATACGTTCATGAATTTATAATCAGAATATGGAATAAAAATCCCTGGCTGTTCTCACAGTGTTAAGCCATCCATCTGGAAGAGTGAGTGTTCTGTTGGACACTTTGGGTTTTGCCACTGGGTTTGGCTCTGGATCTGACAGTAGGGGCTTGTATTTGGACAACAGGGCACCTGGGGCTGTCACTGTTGCCTATGAATGGCCTTTGGGCAGTATCTAGTCAAGTCTAGGAAGGCTGAAAGCCACTTGTCTTCTCTCCTTCTTGGAGCTCCAGTGTGTGATGGTGACCTGCCAGAACCAGAGGTGCTCATGTCCCCTACAATCTGACTATATTTCTCAGAAAGTCTGTGATTCCGGATACTTCACAGTATGTGATGTCACAAATAAATATTTTTGCAGGTCCTAAAAGGTCTGGAACAACCAGATGAAGACAGGGAAGATATGGAAGGTGAGACTGATGACACTCAAAATGACCAAGACTTTCAAAGCATGTTCTCACAGCAGTATTATGGGCATTACAGAGAGCGACAGGGAGTGTGGTAACACAAGAAATTAAACAATTGTACCCCAGAAAGACAAAGCTTTGTGGAGTGACAGAAAGGGTATTCATGCTCAGGTTTTATGCTTCCCAGCCATCCCATGCTCTTTCCTTCTCACTGGGCTGCCACGGTGGCTGTGGTCATGATGAATGTCAATGAACTTTTAATGAGGTCTTAATCAAGTGCTTCATTACTGGACTCTCAGGGAGCAGAGCAATGGCCTTTAGGAGACAAAAGCCCTTATTCAAGCCAAAAGGGCTCGGAAGAGCTTACAGGTTCTGCTTCTTTTCAAGGACATCTCTGTTCACCTTTTCACCCTTTCCTCCCGCTGCCCTGAAGACCTGGAAGCAAACAAAAAGAAACCCTCAGATCTACTTTGCATTAGCTCTGGACTGCCCTTGGCCTCAGTGCTAATGAAGTAACTTAACACTTTGCCGCTGAAAAGTTGCATTGCATTTGCATATGTTTAGTTGTTCCCAAAGTCCTTACTTCCTAAGGCTGATGTGACCCTCCTAAAACCGCAGGAAGCCACATTTTTCTTCCCTTTCTTCTTTTCCCTTCTTTCCTAGCCTCCCTATCCTGCCTGGCTTGTTAAGCCAATCTAACAACAAAGTTTAGCCCCTGGCAGATTTTTCCATACAACTGAAAGGCAAAGATTCATGGGCCTTCATTTAGAGCTGCTAACTTAGTTTGACAATCCCCGCTTGACCTCATTTTTTAACTGTATTTTCTCCCTCAAAGACTGAAATGTGGATATGCTCAGACAGAGCTGCTGCTCCATGAAAGGGCATTTCCAATAAGCTCTTGGTTTTTCAATTGGTTTACTCAGATAATGCCGACCTGTTACAGTCTCTGTGCTAAGATCATACTCGAGGAAAATTATCACTGAAGTTTGGGACATTATGCAGTCACTCCTCTAAGATGCCTTAAATGTTGAGTGTTGAAAACAGTCAATTTAGGATATTCTGATATTGCTTCTAAGTACACAGCGCTCAAATAGAATGAGCCTGACACCGAGCTATTTCACTCCTTGAGGATTTTGTGAACAGTGATATGCTAAAAACATGACTATGACCATCAGAGAATGGCTACTGTAGGTGGCATGAGGGGAATTAAGACTATCTATTTATTAAAAGGTGAATAGAAAGTAATTTATAGTTCAAAAACATGGCTCCAGTGCATGTCACATTTCTTTTTCTGTTTCATCTCTAATTAAAATTAGGCATCCAGGCCTGCATCAGCAAGAAACTAATGGAGAGAAATGATCAGTGTACAAGCCCACTCTGTGTACATTTGCCTTCTTTTATTTTGGTACCTGGAATGGAACTCACCACCTCCCCCTTGCTGTGCTGCTGAGCTGCATCCCTGACCCAGGCTTGCCCTTTTAGGCATCTTGTGTCCCCCCTCACAGCTTATTTCCCTTCCTCAATCCCAGAGTAAGTAGAAGAGGATGACAAAGTGTTAAGCAATTAGTAGAAGATCTTATACATTAATAAACAATGAGGTTTTGGTTTCTGCTAGTCCTTTCTGTCTTTTGTTTTCCCAGGGCTCATGACTGGGAATGAAAGAGTTTCAGAGAAATTCTAAAAATGGGAAGAAATTGTATTCTGAGTGAAGGGAAGGGTCTCGTAACAATGAAATTGTTTAAATTACGTGGTGTATAAAAGAAAAATATCTTTTTCTGCTACGTTTCTAAATTCATGGTTAAAGCACCTGTAACAAAGGGCAGATTAATGAGAAAAGCTTGCAAATGTATTTAATGTGAGCTTTTCATGTCAAAAGAACTTCATAAGGAAATGAAAATTCACAGAAACAGCTAAGCCTGTGTGTTTCAATACGAGGTTTGATGAAAAGTAGGAAGTCGTGCTCAGGGTGTGAGCTCTCTGAGATAATCTGGAGAATTTAGAAAGGCTAGTTTGCATTCTTAGAACTATTGGTCTTTGTAGATAAGGGTCTTCCTTTCCTGTGAGCATAGGAGGGCACTTCTTATTGCAGGAGAGGCTTGTGACCTGCTTCTGCAGAAGAAACTCCTGTCTAGATTTTATGATCTAATTCAGGGTGAAAACAGGAAAGTTGGGTTGTTTTCTCAAGTTCTCTCATCTTAAATATTTGATAGGTCAAGGTGTCATATTTTGGAGTAGATTGATTTGAATACCTCAAAGTTGTAAGATGTAAACTGTGTGCAAACCAAGTTACCTTAGTTGATCTGAGAGTTAAGACTCCTTGATTGTTAGGTAGGATGCCTTTCTGCACAGTGATTGGTGTAACTTTGTTTTTGGAGATTGAAACATGCTGGATCTGCTTAGCTCAAGACAGCTGATTGTAAGCATCTCTTTCCAGCTTGAGTTCTGTGACTGTACATTGGTAATTTGAAATCCACCATGATGGGAGAATTTGTACCAAAGAAACTGACCAATGTACACATTAGGACTTCTCACATCCTTCTGAAGAAGTGAGTTCCCAAGTTTACTAGATCACTACTTGAAATGTTAAACATCTGACCTCGCTTTTCCATCAAACCATTTGCATGGATTTCTCCATTCTAACAGCTTTTCTTTCTTTTCTCAGTTTAGGAAGGAAGAGAGTGATTTTTAATTTATTTAGTATCTTTTCTATGTAAGGCTGTTCTGAATACTATGGAGAGTTCTGGAACAACACAGACAATGCCATCAACCAGTATAGATTAGCTATCTATAGTCTGAGGTGGAGTTAAATGAATGCATAGGAAAGTTCCCTCTCCAGAACTGTGAAGGCTTGGACATTTCCATGAAAGGGAAAGGGGTATATGAGTTGCTTTTTGAAGGGCAGAGTAGAATTTCAATTCGATGATAAGGGGAGAGAGGGAGGGCACTTGCAGTAAGGAATAGCAAGAACAAAGTGGGAGGGCAGAGACATGACAGTGCTGCATGTTCTGGGAGGGGTGGGACACAGTTTGGTCATTTGAGGATAAGATACTTTGCAATTCATGAAGGGCAGAGGTGAGGCCATATTTTGCAGGATTTTGAATACACTTGCCATTTTTCATTTTGTTTTCAGTTTTAAGAAGCCATTTCTTCATCTACAGAGCTATTTTAATACATCAAAGCATTAATTTAGTGTTCATTGTATGCATCAGGTTCCAAGTTTTCTAGCATGAGACACTCTGACAATTGGGTTTAATTTTATGAAATTTGTTAGTTTCATTAACATAAACTGGAAAAAAAAAGGAAAAAGAAAAGCAAATTTAGCCCTTCATTGCTTTTACAATTATTGCAAGAATAAGAGCTTTTTCTGTATGATGGCATTTAAAATTTATATCTGTAAGCAGTATTTTTAGCAGTTGGACTCTGAATTAAAGGGCATATATATTTAAAACCAGCACTGATATGGTGACAGTTCCTTCTAGGAAGTTGCACAAATTTATTTATACTGCATCATAGATTATGGAAGTTCTTTCTTCATTCTCTACTCAGTATGTGGTATTAGCAGCATTTAAAAATGCCAATCTAAAGAGTTAAAATTATGTTTTCACTTCTCTATTATGAATGAAATGGATCTTTTAAACATGATTATTGGGCATTGTATTTCTTCTTTCCGAAGGGCTGCTTGTCCCTTGCTCATTATTCTATTTGCTTATTCACCTTCTACTATAGATTTGTATAAATGCTTACCAAATGAAGGGAATTAATTATCTAGCTCTTGCATTTCTCTTACTTTTCTCAAGTTTGTTGTTTGTCTTTAATTTTGTTTGTGACGTTATTTTTCTGGTAATACAGATTTTCAACACTTTTTTTATTCAAACTATTTAATATTTTTCTTCATGGGCTTAGAATTTGTGAATTGTTTAGAAAAGAATTGAATAAATCAATATTTGTTATAGAAAATAGTTGAATTTATTGCCTTTTAAAAATACTCAAATGTCTCTTTTTAAAAGAATTTATAATAGGCATCTATTTCAATAGTAGGTTTGTGACAGATTAACTCACTTAATTACTATTTTTTTTAAAGCTTAACTTTAGAAACAGAGAGATGGGTAAAACACATTTCCCCCCAACTAACTCTCATTATGGTGGTGAGACATAGTTAACTGTTAACTATATGTATCATGGTTACATGTTATTTAGTTACACAATCACAATTATATTATGTATGGTATTCATCAAAAACTAGGGAGCCTTCTATACCAATATGTGTTATACATAAGCATACAAAATAGAATCCACTCATCAGAAAGCCAGGCAGTCCTCCGATGGAGGGAGGAAATAGGTAGTTCCTATATTAAACCAGTTTCTGTCTAAAGGTGTCTTGAAAGTAGTCAAGACCTCAGAAGCAGCTCAGACACTAACATTGTCACAGGGACTCAGGACCAGATGGACTATAGTCCTGTAGAGTTTGTGGTGGGGTCTCAGCTGCCAATTACTCCATTTCATGAGGATTAGGTCCCTTCTTTTCATGCTCAGGTGATTTTGAAAACCTTACATCTTCCTTATAGGAAACTGTGAAGTGAGGTCCAGAGAATGTTGACAGGTGTAAACCCTCTCACAGAACTGCAAAGAATCTCATAAAATTACAAATGTCTTAGTTAC
Organism: Hydrochoerus hydrochaeris; assembly: GCA_004027455.1. Taxonomy (NCBI): domain Eukaryota; kingdom Metazoa; phylum Chordata; class Mammalia; order Rodentia; family Hydrochaeridae; genus Hydrochoerus; species Hydrochoerus hydrochaeris. The sequence goes on along the minus strand of PVLA01002936.1, from coordinate 209,641 downwards.
TTTCTTGTTCCTGAGGCAAAATAGCTGACACCTACAAGTTAAAGGAGAGATTTATTTTGGGTAACAGTTTGTAAAGGGATCAGTTCATAGTTGACTGGTTCCAAGGCAGGGGCAACATGGCATGGGAGAGGGACACTGCAGAGGAGAAATGGTTCATGGCATGGCAGGGAGGAAGCAGCAAGCTCTCAAGGCAGGAGGTCATAGGACATGCCACAATGACTCACCTCTTCCCACCAGGCTGCTCCTTCCAATATCATACCCGGCTATAAAGCATCAGTGCATTAATCCAGTTCCACATACCCATGATCCAGTTGCCTCCCCAAAACCCCACCTCTGGGGGGACATCTAGACATAAACCATAACAATAAAGAATGTCAAGGGAATTATCCTTAAGAGGGACAACTTAAGGAGATTCTGAACCTAGGAGAAATACCTGAATGCTTGAGTTACAAACATATTTAGGGAAGTATTTGGTCTCAGAAAGTTTAGCATTTCTCAAAATGTTAGCTACAACATCCAACACTCCACCACTGACTTACCTATGATGACTTTATTCAGAGTTTATGTCCCTAGTTTGTGGAGTAGGGCCTGAGATTACATTCCTGGTTTCATGAGGTGAATATCCATAGCAGCATTTTCAAGAAGGGAGAACTGAAGTTCAGAGAAGTTAAGTAACTTACTCACCATGAGATTTCAGGCCCACCCTTCCGGTTCAGTCCCTCCAGGCTGCCATTTCCCATTACCAAGCCCTTCCCCTGTACCAGCCCTCCAGGGTCTGGATTATCTGGGAGGGAAAATCACCCAGAACTTTATTAATCTTTAATTTTTATACTTCTTTCTACATACTAAAAAGTTGTGACTCCATCTGAACATTTTTAGTGAGCTGCTAGGATGAGGTTAGGATTTTGTATGTAGTCCTTCTAAAATCGTCCCTCGCCTGTCTTACAGCCCCTCTTAAAACTCAACCTCATTTGCTTCTTGTGTGCTATCAGTGTTTGAAGCCATATCTGTTGCACCAGGTGAGCCCTTTTCCCCCAAACCAAAGGGGAAACAGTTGCTCCTTGCTGCTTGCTGAATGATGGGTCATTTTGGGGGACTGCTTGGCAGAGCAGACCAAGGCCAGACCCAGGTGTCTTCTGTTCTGGTCCCAGGACTGTCTCAGGAACTCTCTGAGCATTGACCTATTTCCACCCTGCCTGCCTCTCATTTATCTCCTTCCTCACAGTCAAGCACTATTGTCAATCTATAAATAATAAAGTAGATTTGATAGAAAGAGAGATGGTGGAAAGACTGCTCCCCACGCAGCCTTCTTCTTTATTGCACGATTGTATCCTTGACATCTAGCATAGTATCTGGCTCATAAGGACTCAATACACTTTCATGCTCTAAATTCAGCGAAGTTGTACACATATATGTGAATGTATATATGTGTAAGTGTGTGTGTGTTTGTGTGTGTGTGTGTGGAAAGGAGGAAGTGTAGTCACTGGGATACATGGTAAGGTAATACATGGAAAAATCAAAGTGCAATGCTGCTCACACAAAAACTAAAAAGAAAAAACTGGTAACCATTTGGTTGGATTGTGTAAAGTTAAGATTACTAATTGCACAATTATTGGTCGACTGAATGGTTATTTAACAATATACACCCAAGTTCCTAGGACCTACTTCCCACAATAGGGCTGAACATAGCACATGCCCAGTATTATCCTTGTGGTTAAGACAAAGCAAAAATTTGACCAATCCTGGCAGATGGGGTAGGGGAGAAGCCTGCTAGAAGCTTCAGATGTGTTCTCAGAAGAGAAATGTAGGTGAAAATATTTCTCTTTTTGGTAGAAGGTCAAAGTTAATACACTGAAGATGGGAACTGAGAGAGAAAAATAAAAAGAGCTTGGGTCTTAGATGCCAATATTGATCTGGTTTTGAAAATGTCCTGCTTCTGGACTTCTGGTTATTTCAAACAAAAAATGGTCTTAATTTTTCAACCACTTTTGATACTTTCTGAAGAAAGCATCCTCACACGAACAAATGACTATTTCTAACTGACATAAGAACAATTACCTATATTAATACATGTGGTTTAACTGGTTTACTTTGGAAGACACACTTAAATCTATTCATAAATGTTCTGCCTCGGCTCTACTGCTCATAATCACTAGTCCACAAATTGGAAAATGGGCAAATATATTTATGTATATTCTCATTTTCTGTATTTTCATATTTACAGATTCAGTTTTCTGCAGTTCTAGAAGGCGCTAGGGTGCTACAGCCACTGTGGACAGCCAAGTGGGCTTGTAGGCATCATTCTGTGGTTTGGAGATTCTACAAGTCAGCGAGGGATTTTTCAAAGGTGTTTTGATCAGTTCACTCAAAGGGGAATCATGAATGTGGGTTGCTTATAATAGTCTGGTTGGCTGTGGAAAATGGTGAAATATGTGTGAAATCTATAAGCTCTGGCAAGGTGTTATTCCAACATAGTTTCAACAGAATTCATTTATAATAAGCGAATTCTAAGAACGCTTCTCAGTTGTCCTTTCTGAAGACCTTCCCCTGCTCCACATTTTCAAGGGAAATGAACAGTCATGGATTTTAACGGACTTTCCTGTCCTCTTCCTTCCGCAATCTCTTACTACCTCTGTATCACTAGCACCCCAGTCAGGCAAATCTGGCTGCATTCACAGTAAACAACGTGGATCAAAATCTGTTTGTAGAATTATTTTTAAACAAACATCAGCCCTGGGTTTGTGAGGATTTTTTTCTAACGCATGCAGCACCCAAAATCGCCACAGGGTGGTAGGTGTGGCCGTGAAATGTGAACGGTCAACGGACCTGTTCCGGCTGGGACTGAGTGGAAACAGATTTATAGGAAATGTAACCTTTCTGCTGTGCATAGCTCACTGTCAGTCTGATATTTGAAATGTTCAATTTCCTATATTCTTGAACAAGCCTACTTCTACTTGTAACATTGGAAAGAGATAGGCTAAAAAAATGGACTTCAGACATAAAAGCCCAAACCCAAGAATAACAGGGAGCAGCCTTGTGTGGAAACAGGAGTCAGCCAGGAGGCCAGAAGCTCTCAGGCTTTGCCTGTCCTGGCAACACTGAAGTCACTTTACAGCTCTGGACTTCATTGTCTTCTCAGAGGTGTAAAGAGAGGGGGATATTTTACTGATCAGCTGTCAAATTTCCCTGCGATCAAATCAAAGTCAAATCAAACCAGGCCTCCAGGAGTCAAAGCTGCCAGGGAGGAGAAAGCTCGCAGGAAGATCATTCTTTCATGGGAGAATTATGCTTGAAAAAATAAGTATAAATTGACTTCTCCATTGTGCTTTCAACAATCATGCACCTGCTGCAGGGAGCTGCAAGGAAAACAGATGAACAAATATTGACTCTGTTTAGTGCCTGAAAACTGTTGAGCCGTAGTTATAGACAGAATGTTTAGCCTTATTCATTTAAAAAAATACAGACACGAGAGGAGAACTGAATTTGGAGTGATGTGGGTGCTGTAATCCCTTCCTTCCTTCCTTCCTTCCTTCCTTCCTTCCTTCCTTCCTCCCTCACTTTTTACTGGGTGAGGAACCAGGAATGCTGGTTATGGTTCAGACAATGGAACTAACAAATGAGCAGATAAATAAATGTGTTGTTTGGAATGTGACATATGTGCTGAACAAATGAAGTTAGGGATCTCCCATTGATGCAGGAGAGAGAAACTTCCAGACTACTAGATGTCGGATACGAGTTCATGTTCTCTAAAATCGAAGAATGAATTTTAGGAACATCAGAGGTTAAGAACAGAATATATTTATTGAGAGAAAGAAAGCTTCTGTCTGAGAGACACAGAAGGGATCCTGAGTGCCTTGCCAAAGACTCTTCATGTCTTTTCTATGGACTTTTATAGAGCAAAACCACAGGTGAGGCAGGTCCAAGGTGGGCATGTGGTGGGACAGAACCAATTAGATTACAAGTATAATTGTTCAGGTAAAATTGATTAAATTGGGGACAAATGAGGGAGAAAGTGATGTAGCAAGTGGGCAGGAATATAAAGCAAGAGCTGTGTCTGTAGGGGTTTGGGTTAGTGACTCCTTCAGGCTTCCTTCGGGTGATAGAGACCTATTTAGAATATCAATTCCTGATGTTTATCCTTAAGATGTGGGTGCATTTGTTTGATCTTTTGTCTTGAGGTCTGACCCACAGTGGGACGTGTCTGTTTCCCTCACAATGCAAGGGGTCTGGTCTCTTGCACTGGTTTCTTCAAGGACCCAGCTGTGTCTGACTGCTTATATTTCTATCTAACTCAGCTGTCTGTAACACTATGTCTTAAGCAGACTCTTAGGTCCTGGGGCTATAAGATGAATAAGTCTGTTTCAACTAAAGGTCGAGTATTCCTTATCTCAGTAGTTAAATTTTTTCAAATTTTGGAATATTTGCGTATACACAATGAGATACTGTGGGGGTAAAACCCAGATCGAAACACAGAGTTATTTATGTTTCATAAAGACCTTATACACAAAGCTAAAGATAACTTTATATATTATATTTTGTGTGGCTGTCTTTTGGTGTGACCTGCCTCCTGAGGTCAGATGTGGGGGAACTGGGAAGTTTGGATTTTCAGATCAGAGACTCCTCAGTATTGTTATCAGTACTGACCATCCACTAGCTAGGGGCCTCAGGCAGGTTAATAAATTCCTGTAAACCTCAATTCACACATCAGTGTAATGAGAGTAATGATTGACTCTACTTGTGAGTTTGTGGAGAAATGATATAAATATTTTAAGTAAGAACAAAAGTATTAAATAGAATGCTTTAGAATGATAAAAAGGACATAAAAACAAGAAATATAAATACTGTAACAAAAGAAAGAAATATCAAGTGCTTAGAACAGTAAAAAGCACTAAATGCTACCTATTGGTATGATTCCTAATATTTCAAGAGCTCCCATTTATTGTGGGAGGTGAACTTATAATTGGGTGATGGTATGATCTACTAGAGGAGAGACAGATACCCACAGAGAACAGCTGAGAGCTTTAGGGGTAGACTTGGGAAGGAAATAGGTTTAGGAACTTGTCAGCACTCCCTCCCCTCAAAAAAAAGAAAGAATGGAAATGAGGTTAAGAGGAGTATCCATCCATCCGTGTGTCCATCCATCCATTTGTCTATCCATCCATCTACTGCAGAGGAAGCAGTGAAGGCAAAACTGGAGATATAGTGGGAAGATCAATGTGTTTTATATGCATTTTCCTGAATTGAGATAACTCAGCATGATAGCATCCAATTATACAAATAATTCCATTTACAGGGAAGTTGGAGATGGACCACACCAGAGTGGGGTGTGTGTGTGTGTGTGCGTGTGTGTGTGTAGATGGACAAACACTCAAGGTCCTCTCTGGTGCCCTCAGGAAAATGAGTTTACTTCTCAGTCAACAAGAAGGCTTGCAGCTGGTTTTGCTGAGTTTTTCCCTTGGTTAATGCGGTTTGGGTATCAAGGAGAAACAAGCTAAAAGGGATTGATGGACAGTTCCTCTCCCCTGCATTATCTCGGGAACTATCTTCCAGCAAAAGCCTCGGATGCACTGCTGTCCACTGTGGAGACCAAGTGGGGACCGCCGAACACAGTGTGGGGCCAAAGTTGGGGGAAGTCATGGGCATCACTGTAAATAAAGCAGATGTGCTGCAGGGTATCTGGGCTGGATTAAATCTGCTTTCAAAGCCCTTTCAAAAGGCCTGTGATTTCACTCCTGTTCTGAGCAACTGACACCATTTGATTACCACAATGGTGCAGCTATAGTGAAATACTATTGAGGCAGCATCTTTGTAAAAGGTTGACTTTTTTCTTAAAAATTACTACAAAATAAGTTAATTAGGGGTCCTGGAACTTTTTTTCTGGTTGGCTGCTGTACCCAGTAGATTTAGCTAATCTTTCTTCTCTAAGACTTCTCATTATTCCTGTAGCTTTCTACTCTTTTTAAATTTCCTGTTTGATACCTACATTAATCTGATTTTCATTTCTATAACAAAAGGCTTGAAATTTCATAAGGAAAAGAGTTTTATTCAGCTCACAGTTGTGGAGGTTCAAGGGCATGGCAATTGCAATGGTTGAGCTCTGATGTGGACCTGGTGGTAGTGGCATCACAATGGTAGAGAGAGGGAGAGAGAGAGAAAGGGAGAGGAAGGGAGAGAGAGGGAGGGAGAGACAGGGTTGGATTAAGGATGGAGGGGAAGAGAGAGAGAGAGAGAAAGAGGGAGGGAGAGACAGACAGACAGGCAGACAGACAGACAGACAGACAGACAGGCAGACTGGATCACATCTCAAGTTTGGAGACAGGAAGCCAGAGCATGAGAAGGGTTCTTTTATAACCACTCATTCTTATGGAAACTAACTCAGGATTCAACAAGAACTACCTCAATTCCATTTCAGGGCAGTTCCCCAGTGACCCAAACATATCCCAGCAGGCTCCTCCTCTTGAGGATTTACCACCTCTCCTTGCCACACTGAGTATTAAGCGTCCAATACATGAATCATTGGGTGACATTTATATCCCAACCACAGCAGTACATTAATGGATCAGAGGGAAAAACCATGGTCAAATCTTACCAGGCAAATAGATACCGATATGAAAAATGCAATCCATGTTCTCACTGAATGTGCTCCTTTGTTAGCACAAACTGTACACAGAAACATGTGCTGGCCAGGCACAGTGTCCCTGGGAGAACTTTGGGAGGTTGGGGCAAGAGAATAGCAAGTTTAAGCTTAGCCTGGGACACTTAGTGAGATCCTGTCTCAAAAAAAGTGGTGGTGGGGACTAGGAAGTAGCTCAGTATGAAGGCTCTGAGTTCAACTCTGAGGAAAGAAAAAAAGATCACCGGCATTCCTGAGCCTCAGATCTTGCTTTTAAGAGCACCACATTTAAACAAATCACCAATTTTTCATTTGGAAAGACACTATATGTGTATGGTGAAGAGAAGAGTTATACAAGAAAGATCAAGGAAAAAACCCCAGTTATTCTGTTTTCCGGAAGTAACCTCTGTTAATTTTCTGTTATATTTATTTTTAATTTGTTTGAACGCTTATGATTATAGCTATTTGGAATGATTCTACACAGATGATATCTAAAACTGGCTTTTCATTCATCATGATGTTTTATTTTATCACTAATCTTCTTGAATATATTTGGTATTTTAAAGCACTCATTCTGTTAGACAATAACAGTAATTTACTATAGCCATGCAAAACGCTTGGGTAATACAAAGGCTTGACGTCTAACAGAACTTTTAAAAAGAATTGTTATACAATTCAAACACTTAAAGGAGCTGAAAATAATGAAAACTTTCCAAAACATTCAGTGTAGTTTGTAGAGATCGCTAAGAAATTCTGACAAATGTAGCTCATAAAACCATCATTTTATAAGAAATAGAGAGAGAGAGAGAGAGACAGAAAGACAGACAGACAGAATGGATCACATCTCAAGTTTGGAGACAGGAAACCAGTAAATATTAAGGAAAAATTTAAGAAAAAACAATGGAATCAGTGTGTAAAAGAATATTATGTCTGGAAGAGGTAAGAGTCTTTTGTTCGTTTGTTTGTTTTCTCAGAAATCTAGAAATTGAGTAGTCATAATGCCTGCATTAATAGGAGGAAAAGACCATATGAAGTTCTTCATGTATGCTAAAAAACTTTAAAAGATTCATACAAAACTTATTAATCAGCAAGCACAGGATAGTTTCTGACCAAGAGAAAGACATTTTTCAGAAACAAACCACAAGCATCATTGTTATGGGCAAGATGTCAAATGTGTCTCTATTGATGTAAATCACAAAACCAAAATGTCAGGTTTCCTTCAGGCAGCTCGTCCTTCATAAATACATTGAATTCAATCCCCTTACTGTATACTGGCAATAGCCAAATTAAAAACAGATCTAATTAGCATAATCAACAAGATAAATACATATACTACTGATGATAACGTGAAGAAAACTATATACTTATCCGAGGTACACTTGTATGTTATCCTATGCAAGAAAAAAATACTATAAAAATGTCAACTCTTCTCTGAGTTGATCCATAAATTTCCCATACATTCTTTATTAGTATAAAAACTGCTTTTTATTATAAAGACATTTTTATTGTTTTGTGCTTCAAACAATATTGGAAAACTATAAAGATGAAATAATTTCTAAAAAATTAAAGACTACTTCAGAAATATTTGTTGAAAACCCTTCAGGCTTTTAAAGATTACCAGTGAGTACATATCTGTGTACATATATGTTCATGAAGATACATCTGTATGAACATGCAATTATTCTTTTTTCTATATATTTTTATATCTTATTTCTTTCATTTTAATGTAATATATTTGACCATCATCTCTTTTATTTGCTTTAATATTTTTATATTTAATTAATGTATTTAAGTATTCTTCAAAAATCATGTGGGCCAACATATAGTTCGCAGTCCTTTTTCATACCTGGATAATATTCTCCAATACACATAAATCATGCTTGCTTTATGCAGTCCTCTGATGATGAAGTTTTCAATTCATTAATTGAAATGATTCAATTAATGACATTGTACTTATAATTTCACAAGAGCTTTCATTTTTATAGTTATATCTACCAATGTGAGATTATAGGAATAAGCCTTTATATATTTTAACTTTCCATAGATTTTGCTAGAATATTCACAAAGATATTATATAATTCATACTTATACCAGCAATGAATGAATGTTCATTTATTTAAATGTCAGCCAACATGATATCATGGTTTTTACTCCTTGTTGAGTTAGTGATTGCTATAGCTTGGATTTGGTTCATATCTTGGTTTATTTAATTTATGCCAATTTTGTGGGCATAAGCCAGTTTCGTTGTTTTATTTGTATTTTCTTGACTGTGAGTTAGGTTGAGAGTCTTTTAATGCACTTATTGATCATTTATATTTTCCTTCTCTGTGGCATACATGCCGTAGACTTTGCCCATTTTCTAGTGTCTTGTTTTTTCTATTTTCATTTACAAGAACTCTTTTCATCTTGAGGATATTAACCATTTGTCTGCTACTTTAGCTTTCAGTGTTTTACTAAGCTGTGTTAGTTTAATTAGACTTGTATTGTCCAGTACCAATGTCTAAGGGCAGATCTTTTCCCTGTAACTCATATGGAGAAACCAGATGCACAAATATGAACACAAAAAAGCAGACTTTTACATCATATTGTTTCTTCCCACAAAGGCAGAAAAGAGAGGCTCTTTGTATTCGTCCATTTTCTTATTATAACAAAATACTAGAGGTTGAATAAATTTATAGAGAGAGGAGGATTATTGAGCTCACAGTTCTGGAGCTCCAGTGGTACAGCACCAGCAGCAGACTGGTTCTGGTGAGAATCTTGAGATAGATGACATCAAATGATAAGAGCATCCAAGAGAGGCAGAGATCACATGGCCAGATAGGAAGACAGACAGTGATTCTGGGACCATGCTCATGCTTTTGAACAACTTGATCTTTCAGAGAATGACCTTAATTCCTTCTGAGGAAATACCCCAAGATCTAAGGACCTTCCACTGTATCCCACCTTTTAAAGGTCCCACCACTTTAGTGACAAGCTTCAAATACACAAGCCCTTGGGGTATGATATGAACCAAATCCGAACTACAGCAATCACTAACTCAACAAGGAGTAAAGGCTTTCAATTTTTCTCTGTGCTTATAGTAAAAAGGGTCTGAAATATGTTTTTTGAAGATCTGTAATTCCAATGTCTGTCTGTATAGTCCAATATATATATATATATATATATATTTTTTTTTTTTTTGAAGGTCTTCATTTCCCTCAACACTTCTGCCAGCAAATTCTCAGCTGGTTCAAAAGTCGTTATCTGGAATTTGGTGTATGTTGGGTTGTCCCTATCTGCTCTTGAGACAACCCTTACTTTTATGGGATTTTTGTAATTTTAAATTGCGTATGATTGTTTTGAGACTGCTCCATATTCAAAAGCTGTAGGTGTGTGGATCCATTCATTCATTGAAATGGCACTAATAAAGGCCATTCACTTCTTAAATTTCAAATGTAGCGTGGATACATAAATTGAAGTTTTTGCTAGTCAAGATGCACAAGACTGTTGTATATTTAAGGCCTACGGGTTTTGTATAGTTTGGATTTTAAGTATCCCACAAAGGCCCATGTACTAGAAGTTTAGGCCTCAGCTTGGCACTGTTGGGTAGTGATAGCATCTTTAAAAGATGGGGCCTATAGGAGGGCTTTGGGCCCTCAAAGAGGATAGTGGGAACCCAGCCCTCTCTTTCTCATTCTTTCTTTCTTGATTGTCTTTCTTTCTTGTCCATGAGATGAATGACTCCGCTCTGCTGAAGCTCCCCACCACAATATTCTTCCTAACCAAAGTCTCCAAAGCCATGACGCCAACTGACCATGGGTGGAATCTCTAAAACTATGAGATAAAATAAACCTTTATTCTCTGTAAATTGAGCTACATCAGGTATTTGATATAGTGACAGAAAGATGACTAGCACAGGCTTCAGCTGACTTGATAATTTGGTGGTCAAAGACAGAAAGCCTCATTGCAGTAACAGGATTTGCAGGGAGTAGCTATGTCCCAAGAGGAGCTTCCTAGGAAATGTCATCCTCACACTTATCACCATTTGCCTTTTGATTTTATTTATAGCTATTTTTGTCTTTAAATGGTTAAACAATTTTTTTTTGTGGTCAAAATGTCTTTAAACATTGTGATTTTGTGGCCTTGCTTGGAAAAGTCTCTGGTGTTCTATTTCTTTTTTGTCTAGTGTTTTCATTTTTACACTTATGTGTTTACTTCGTGTGCCATTAATTATTCAATATGGCTTTGTTTTGTCTAGCTAGAGAGCAAAGCATGTTAGTATGATTCATTAGTAATCATAATGTGTGAAGAACAAAATATTCAAGAGATTTTTTAAAAATGTATTTTTTGAGATAGGATCTCACTATGCAGTTCAGGCTGGCCTTGAGCTCACAGCAATCGTCCTGCCTCAGCCTCCTAACTGTGGGACTTACAGGCTTGTTCCACCAGGCCTGGCAAGAGATTTATTTTTAAAATGCAAATGACAGGTGTTTCCTGGAAAGTGCCTCCCTTTGGGTTGGACAGTGCTCCACTCTGTTTTGGCAAACCCACAAGTCTAACCTCCTGCTTTCCGCCCTTGAGCAAATGCTCCTTCAATCAGATGCCAAAACGTCATTCTGTCTGCCCCTTTAACTCAGCCCCTGTCAAATTCCAAATAAGGTCCTTGGTTCTTTCCCAAAGCTTCCAGAGGGTGCCTGCTCTCTTCTGCAGCCCTCCCGTGCCCTCAATAAAGTCCTTTCTCTTCTGCTCTCTCTCTCTTTTCTCTCTTGTGCCACGGAAGACCAAACAGCAAGTATAATGGGAAATTTTAATGTAAGTTTGACAAGTTAAATAGTAAAATAAAGTAAATTTTTGTATAGAATTTGAGTGAATCTATAAAATAATATATAATCTAAATTATTCAGTACATATCCACCAATAATAACATGACTATGGGGAGAAAATGCAACTTTTTTCTTATGCCTGTGAAATACCTCTAAAAGTTCAATGAGGTGCTTAGCCAGAAGAAAACATTAATAATTCATTCAAAGTATAAAGTTTATAGGCCAATAAAACTAGGAATCAACAATGAAAAGTGGACCAAGAACAAATTTTGTATAATTTGAAAAACAATCACAAATATTCCACCATATCATATGTGAAAATTTTTTTTCTTAAATGTCATAAGAAAGAAAATATGCCATTACCAGACCCCATGGGACATAACTAAAGTCCACAGAAAATCATATAGATTTTCTTTAACTTTGAAAAAAACACCAACACAGTTATATAACATCACAAATATAGGAAATAGAAAACAAAATACACCAAAGCAAGGGGTGGAGATTCATAAAGATAAAAAGCTTAGGCTGATTCATGAAAATAAAGAAGAGTTGAAAAGATAAATGAAACCAAAAGTTGCTACATGAAAGGAGTAACAAAATAGATATTTCTCTGCTGACTTTGATGACATAAAATGAAAGCAACATCATATCATGTTAGTAACAAGAAAGGAGATATAAATATGGCATGGCTGAAAGGAATTTTTAGGGATTATTTTGTGCTAAAACATGGCATTGTATTTTAAAATAGTGAGGGCACAGAAGATCTCTTATTGAAAGATTAACTCCTGAATGGATGCAAAAAGAGTTAAGAGAACATGAACAGATGTAGAATAATTGCAGAGCTAGTGTCTAAGAAGAAGAAAGGGGGTCCAATGATTTTATAGCTGAGTATAATAGAATAGAACAGATAGATGATGCCAATATTTATTTGAGTAATTCCAGATTGGAGAAAAAAGCTCTCTCATTTATGTGTGTGCTTATGTGTGAGTGCATATTCTATATAGTGAAGGCTAACTGGTAATGTCTGTTTTATTTTATAACGATATGTGCTTTAAAAAAATGAAGTGACATCTTAAATGTCTCTGAAAATATAAAGTTCTTCAAATCAAGCTCTTCTTTCAGTTCCAGTGGAATGAAATAATTTGCTTCGATTCTGCATGTTGTTCTGCTTTTAGGACCATATGCTCTTCTTGAGGTGGGTTTTTGTCTTCTCATTACCAAGGCTTCCTCATAGATTTGATAACAACTGATGTGAAACTTTTTGAGATCTTTCAGAAGCAGACACATGGAAAGGGAGAATTTATATTTAAAACTGTTACTGGGAGTGGTGGCACTTGCCTCTAATCTAGGTCTTCTGAAAGTCAGAGACAGGAGGATTGTAAGTTAGAAGCCAGCCTGGGGAACCTAAATAGACCCTCTTCCCAAATAAAGAAAATAGAGCGGAAGAAACAGCTCAGCAGTACAGTGCTTGTCTAGCTTGAGTGAGGCCCTGGATTCCGTCCCTACTAACACACACACACGGACATGCATGCATTCACACACACACACACACACACACACACACACACACAGTTGCCCTTACATATGGGTTCTGTGGTCCCCTGTAATCTAGAAGGAGACTCAGGTAGTAGGAAGCTGCCTGGTGTAAAGAATTTCATTTGCCTGTAGAACAGCCTTCTCTGCTACCTGCTTTGGAATTGTGAGGCTCGCAGGCATTGCCTTACCTCCAACATGTTCTGGCAAAGTCTCCTCGGCACTGAGTCCAGTCCCATTTGTGGATAGGGACTGGACTCTTCTCATGCCTGCATAGGTTCCAAGTGATTCACTTGTGTATGTACTAGGCACACTTAACACTCATAATATTACACCTGTTTTAATTAATGTAGGTAAAGTTCCAATTTTGAGTGATGCTGGGTGTCGAACAACCTAACAGTCTATCAGGAAGTCCTGTCAGTTATAGCTTCCAGTGCAACTTTGGAATAGCCCTGCTTGTTCCTTCCATCATAACCCCCGTCACCACCATTTCTCTGTTGGACCTAGCAAATGTCCCCAGTTAGTTGTTCCATTCCTCTGGCTCCTCCTGTACAATCCCTTCCCCCCTACCATATAAAGTCATCTTTTAAAATACAAATCAAATCATACTATTTCTTTTCTTTTGTTGATTTTTTTTATTTAAAAAAATCATGTAAAGGGTAGAGATAATACAGAATTTCAAAAAAATAAAGATAAACAATAAGAAATTACTAGTTGATAAATTACATATTGTCCTCTTAGAAATAGTTGTTGAAGTTACAAAATTAAAGCATACAAAGTAGATATTCAAACAATGAGACTGGAAACAGCTACACATGCATGAGTCTCTACATGTATTTCTATCCTTTCTGTATTAGAGGGAAAAACAAAACATAGCAAGACAAAACAAAACAAATTCCTATAAAAATATGAAACCAAAATATAAAACCACAGTACAAGGTGATCTACAGTGATTACTGTGTTGTTTCATATTATCTTCAATAGAATGTCTGTATCATCAGGCATAATTGAATATAGCAGTATAATTGAATATAGTAGTACATAACAATATTAGTAAAAATAAAACATTGTAGACAGTATAAAACTTCAAAGGCAGGTAATAATTAAACCAGAGTGGATATTCTAGTGAATCTTGTTGTCTTCAGTGCAGTTGCCTATACTCTCAGACTTGATACTATCAATCATAACAGCTTTGAATAAAATCTATCAATACAAAACAACAATCTATTTTTTTTTGTATGGGGGATCAAACTCACAACCTTGAGCTTGCCAGACAGGTGCTCATGCTGCTGAGCTAAATCCCCAGCCCAAACTGTAAAGCTTTCCAAAACGGTAATCTAACAAATCAGATTTGATTATGATCAGTCATGGTAAAACAGTGTAGGTTTTACAGAGCTTTAGATTAAGTTAATAGGAAATTAAGGATGATTACTGTACTATATCGTGTTATTTTTGGGATTACTGCCTGTGCCCTCAAATTTAGTACAGGTAGAATGACTGGAACAGAATATAATACATCTAAGCAGAGTAGTGTGAGTAATGTGGGTTTTAAATCCTGGTGCATTAGTAACAATATAGTGTATCAAGGCCATCTATGTTAGAGATTCTAGTTATCCTTCTCTGCCTCATTTCTGCTATGCTATTTTTCTGCCTTTGTCTACTTTTCTCCTTCATTCTGCTGCCTACCCTGCTCATTGAGGCCTTTCTGCCACTGTTCCTAAAATCCTGGTATTTTTTTTCTCTCTCTCTAGAATGTCCTTCAGTAGTCTCTGTAGGGTTGGATTGGTGGTCACAAACTCATCCAGTTCCTCTTTGTCATGGAAGCATCTTGTTTCTCCATTAATTTCTAGTGACAGTTTTGCAGGATACATCAATCTGGGCTGGAGGTTATTTTCTTTCAGGGCTTGGAGTACTTTGCTCCAAGCTCTTCTTGATCTGATGGTCTGTGTCGAGAAGTCAGCCGTGATCCTGATGGGCTTACCTTTATAGGCAATCTGTTTCTTTTCTCTGATGGCTTTTAATATTCTGTTTTTATACTGAATTTCTGGTATCTTGATTATTATATGTCTAGGTGTAGATCTGTATAGGTTGTAGGTGGCTGGAGTTCTGTATGCCTCACATAACCGAATGTCATTTTCTTTTCCCATGCTTGGGAAGTTTTCCTAAATTATTCCCATGAATAGCCTTTGTAATTCGCCTGTGTGTATTCCTGCTTCTTTGTTCACATTTCTTATTCTTAAATTGTAGATTCTCTTGTCATCTTCTAGACTTTGTATTTTTACTGCCTGTTTCCTTGTTATTTTTAAGAGATCTTTCCTTTCATGATCACACATTGCAAACTTGTCTTCAAGTTTTGATAGTCTATCCTTAGTTTCTTTTAAGGTGTTTTGCCAGTTTTCAATGGAATTTTTAATTTCCTGGTAGTCTCTTTGAATCTGCTTCATGTATTCTATATTATCTTTAATGAATGTTTCTCTCCTTTTTTTGTGTTCCTCCCGTCTTCTATCTGTATCTTCCTGAGAGATGCTTCCTGAGACCATTTCTTTTACTACTCTACTCATATCTTGCTTTACCTGATTTAATATTTCAGTTTTGAGTTCGTCTACAAGGTCCCGAAGATACCTCTTAATGTTCATTGAAGCCATGTCTGATGTTCTGTGTTTGCTGCCCTCAGTCTCCCTTGTTTTACCCTCTCCTGGATCAGGGCACTCAGGGTTCTGGGATGGGGGCCTCCTGCCTCCCTCTCCTGTCATGGTCCTGGCTTCTTCCACACAGATTACAGTGCAGGTCCCAGCCCCCTTCCCTGTTGGCTATGTTTCCTCCAAAGCACGCTGGTGAGGGACCTCTGCCCACTCCTCACTGCTATTGTCACTGAGGTGTAAGCAGTGGCTGCATATGCCTGCCCCTCCCCACCAGGCCAGCCAAACTTCAAGGACCTTCACCCTGTTAGTGTGTGCTAGGCACAGGGAATCAATTTAGGACTGTTCATTGGGTCCCGGCCAGGGGCGTGACCTGGTCCAAGCAAATCCCATGAATCTGCTCTAGGGAGGGAGCAACCAACTGAAGTCACTGTCACTCCCAGTTTGGGCTCCTCCTACCTGATTCCAACATCACCCACCTGGTCACGCACTTCCTGTTGGGGGGTGTCTCATTCCCAGCACTGACTGTGGATTAATGAAGGTCCCTTCACTGGCTCCACTCTCTGTTGTGTTCTCCAACCCCTAACTTCAGCGCTGCTGTGGTTCCTGTGAGTGGCGGCTGGAACGAGTTTGGGTGGCTCTGCTGTGTGGCATGGATTCAAGCTGGTGCAAATTCAGGCCAGTGCAAACTTGGCAGGTCACCATGAAAATACTGTGTCCCACAGTTTTCAGCTGTTTCAGTTGTAATCCCAATGTATTTGATGAGTCTTTTTACATTTTAATTTCTTCCTGTGTCAAGAGGATCCATCTTCCTCTGTCTGAGTCTCTCCAGGGTGTTTTATTCTGGCATATGAGTTGTTTCTCCCAGGAGGCTTTGTATTTTGTTGCTCAGTGATCGGCCATCTTGACTTCTCTCAAATCATACTATTTCTGAGTTTGAAATGCTAGAAAGGTTATCAGACACACTAAAGGTGATATTCAAACTCCTTAGCATGGCCTTCAAAGTTGTGCTCTATTTTTTCTGGGCTCAGCTCTCCAGCTCTGTCTTGTACCCTTTCTCCTTTGCTGAGCTGCTTTCCATTCCCAGCATATTTTCAGTATTATCCTGTCTATGGGGCTTCCTGAAGATGGTACTCTTGGTTTGGGCAGTCTTCTTGCAGTTCATGATATAGGATAGCTTGTTTTCATTATTCAGGTCTCCCTCTGATAGCATCTTCCTTTTTTTTCTTAACCTTTGTGACCAAACATTATGTTTTTGCCTCATTATTTTCAGTCACCTTTTTATAATTCCCACTGCTCCTTGAGAACAGGTAGAACCTGGACATAGTGTGGCATATCATTCCTATGACTATGTTATGGTATATTGCAAGAGTTTGAGTGTCTTGATGATCTAATCTAATGACACCAACCATTCAGAAGTAGAGTTTTCTCTGGCCTGAAAACAAAGTTATAGGGATGGAAATCATGAGAAGCATTGCATGTGACATGGATGGTTTAAAGACGGAGGGGCCTGTGTGAGAAGGAAGCTGTGTAGGAACTCGAGTGCCCTGAAAGCCAGCTCACAAGGAACTGGAATCCTCAGCCTCAGAACCTCAGTGCTGTAGTCAGAGGTTGGGAGGAGAACAATTAGAATAAGGACACAGAATTTATAATATTGCTTTATGATGGTCATCCAGAATTTAACACAAGAAAGTGCAGGAAATCTATCCACAACACTAAAGACCTGGAATATAGCCAAGGGCCTGGATCCCACAGCAATGTCCCACATGAGTCCACATGAAAACCTAGGGCCCATGACAATGCCACCTATGAGTCCAACCGAAGGTCTAGAGCCCACTTTCTAGTGGTGGAAGCTAGAAAGTATATGCCAGTGGGCTGAAGGAGCTGTGCTGGTAGGTTGAGGGTTCTACGCTGGAGCCGAGAAATCACACTCATGATAAACACCAGGGCTGTCCTGAAAAGCACCACAGCCATCCTCAGCAACACAGAGGTCCCGAGCTCCTCTGATGATAAGAACAGTTGAGTACACGCCAGGAAGCCAGCATGGCGAGTTTGTCTTGGAGATTAAATGGCAAACATCTTCCCCTCTGGAACCAGGACATGATGCTTGATGTAAGGACCAGAGCTTCCCCCAAAGTGAACCACAGGCTCTCTTACCAACAAGGTCCCGAGCTCCTCTGATGACAATGGTTGAACTCACACTGGGGAAGCTGGTCATGACGAGATCCTCCAGGAGAACCAATGGCACAAACAGTAACACGTAGGAGAACCCACAATGCCTCACTCCTCTTCTCCAGATCTCTATCTAGGCTGGGGACTTTCCTCAGGTGGGCCATCTACGCGCAGCACCATGCTGATTTAATTCAGCTGGCGTTAAGTTGACCACCAGTTTTTAATCCATAACACTCAGTGAAGGAGTCACTTTCTTTTCTGTTGCTATAACACGATACTCTAGATGGGGAACTTTAGTCAGCTTTCTGTCACTATAACCAATATCTGAGATAAATCAAATTATGAAGAGAAAGGTTTATTTTGGATCACAGTTCTGAGGGTTTCAGTCTATGATGGGCTGACCTCGTTGCTTTGGATTTGTAGAGGAATATCATTTTTCAGAGTGTGTAGTTGAGAGAACTACTTACTTCAAGGCAGAAAAAGGGAAAAGAGAAGAAGAATAAGGGCCAGGTCCTTCCATCCTCTTTTAAGTGTACACCCCTGATGACCTAAGCATCTCTTGCTAGGCTCCACCTCTTAAAGGTTCCACCATCTCTCAGTAGCACCATGGGCTGAAAATCAATTCTTAAACACATGGGATGGTGCATCCAAAGTATAGCATTGGGGAGTTTATTAAAATTGAAGCTGTATTTGACTCACAGTTCTGGAGGGAGAAACACCAAAAAGTACAGTGCTGACCTCTGCTTGGCATCTGATGAGAGGGCATTCTTGCTGTATCCAACATGGGAGAGGGAATCTATCTCCTGGTTAGACAGTGCTCAGGCCTCTCTTTCCATTCTTAAAAACCACTAACACCATCATAGGGACCGACTACCATGATGTTGTCTAATCCTAATTATTCCTTAAAGTTTCCACCTCCCAACACTGATAAGATGTATTTGACAACTACTTTCCAACTATGAACTTTTGGGGAACATACTAGAACTACAGCAAATGCAGAGGTGGATTTTTCAGAATGTTCTGGTAAGAGCAGAGGTTTACTCACAGTTGGATTTTATCCTGGGTCAGGGACCTGAATGGATTGAGTCCAGACTTGAGACTTGGAGAATTATATAGTTGGAGAATTGTATACTATAAATGGATGTTGTCTTCACCTGCTTTAGATGTACAGTAACAGACAACTAGCATATAAGCAGCATGTATGCACGAGGCCAAAAATCCTACTCATCTTGGTCATCACTGTTCCTCTCCTGGGACAGCTGAACAGATATCAGCACTCAAAACATGTTAATGAGTTGGTCTGTAACTGATTAGCTGATGGGCAACAAGCATTAGGTGGAAAGCCAAGTTATGGCTGGAGGTCGATCCACACCTGGGTAGTGATCACTTACTCCTTTAGTTACAAGCTTGGAGGAACTTCAGAATTTTCACTAGTTCTTCAGCCTTAGCTATCATAAGTTTTGGAAATCATTGGATCAACTCTCTGAATGGTGCATTTTGATAGAAATGCAAGACATTCAAAGTCTTTGTTTCATCTCATTTTTCAACTACTCAGCTAGATTACATTGGACAAGTTATGCAAAGCTTCTGAGTTTTTTTTTTCATCTGAAAATGAATGATTATGGGGGTCCTTAAGGCAGATATAATTGATACTTTTAAAAATGGCTTTGACATTGTAGTATAAAGGTATTATAAGAATATTTTAAGTACACAAGACATTCTCAATACTCATTATTCTTCAAACTACCATCTCATGAGCTCTCTTATAGAAATCATCTGGAAATAAAATATGCTGTATTACCACAAGAGGGTGTATTTGACCTTTGTGGACAATACATCCTAATATTCAAAGCTTCTTTTCATAGACAGGGCTTTTTCAGAAGGTTTAATATGTATGGGATCAATTCCAAATGTCATCATCAAATTATTTAGGAAAGTTATTCGCATGCGTGTGTGTATGTGTGCATGCATGTGTGTATGTGTGTGTCCAGGAAGTCTATATATTTTTCCCATGTGTTTTCTGATGACTATGGAATGGGAACCATATTTTGACAGAATTTACTCCATCAAACAGTAAATCTTTGGCATTAAAAGAAGAGATTGTCCCTTGAAGGGAACAAGGGTTTTCATTTGGAATCTATTAAAAAAAATCCGGGCTCAAAAACATTGGTGCAAAAAACATGCCTTGCCTTTTGGAGTAAGTTGAATTAGTCACAGGTGGAAAGCCCAAGACCTAGCATGTGGAGTTTGAGGGTACCTCCCCTTCTAAATTCCCCGTTAGAACCTTCAGGTCTCTGAAATTTCTTCAAACATATCCCTGTTCTTCTACACCAGAAAAATTTTGGTTGAAAGTTTCCTTCTCAGAGGAAAGAACCTCTGTGTCTTCTCAAAGAAACCTTTCTGGCTTATGCCACCAAGTCAACATGTACACTGTGGCTTAACCCACTATTCTCTCCTTTGTTATTTCCCCAAAGTGAGACTCCAGAAAGCATATGGGCTTGAGGTAAGTCATATTTTGAAGCTGAGTCTTGTCATGGTGCTAGGGAGCTTATCTTAGATAAGTTATTTAAAGTTTAAGTTATTTAAAGCTTCTAGGGTTATTCTTCTAAAAACTGGAGATGAAAGTAATTGTCCAAAGCTTTTCTGTGAAGTGTGACGGAGTAGTATTAGTGTGGTAACCTACTTGAGAATTACAGTTATTCTGGAATTTGCTCCAGTTTCCCCCTTTACCACATCAGTTCCCTCAAAGTAAACAGCTCTGTGTGCTTCGAAAAAGACATTCAGCTACAGCAGAAGTTGCCTGCAAGTTACTTCTCTTCCTAGTTTTGGTTTACTAAATCTTAAGTCCATTGATGAAAACCCACTGGAGAATTCCCTTTTGGGATGTGATACCAGGAGTGAGGGAAGGTGGGCAGGAAAGAAAGGTTATGAGTGTATTGTTACAATAAAGAGAGAGTGTGGGATGCGACAAGAACACAAACTCACAGACTTCTCAAGTGTCAGAATGCCGTGGGGAGTATAGAGTGGTTTGGGGTGTTGAGGGAGGCATGAAAGGTTTTGAGACCTCCACTCCAGGCACCAGAACCTGTAATTCAGTCACAAGCGGCACAGTAACAGAAACCTACTGATGTCGACATCACTACAGATTCAGACAGTGAGATGTCAGCAGATGAAATGGAAACCAGAGACCCTTCCTGTCTTGTTAGAAGTTTCATAAACTTTGATTCTCTTGGAGGTGTGTGGGACACTTGAAGGACTAAATTGTCCCCCAAGCCTATTTAGCAGAGTTCAGTATTAGATTTTATTGGGTTTAAAGAGAAATAGTTGAATAGGTTTTATATATGTCTGTGTTTGTGCTCTGAGAGTCTTATGAGATTTTTAGATGGTCCCTGATCTTAGAAAGCTAACAGTAATCACTCCTGATAACTTACTTTGAACTCTTGGACAGGTTGCTTGTTCTTTTTTCCTGAGAACAGTGCTTCCTGCTGTGAAAGGATATGATTGTGCAGTCTCTAAATTCCTGCAAGCTTTAACAAGCTCTCATCCAGTAAATATTATTCAGAGGCTGCCCTATGTTGACGACTGCTGAAATAGATTGGGAAGTGATACTAAACAGAAATAATACTAGTTTCTGCCAACTTGGAGTTCATAGGTCAGAAAGAAACCTAAATGTCAGGATGAGAGACAGGACTATGCCACCTGAAATATGAAGGCTTGGTAAGTTAATCACTTTAGATTGAAGGACTGTGAGGACCACTGAGATGCTGGCAGAGACTTTTCTTTTAGCTGCCTTGAGATTGAACTCTCCAAAAAATTTAATTTCATCTGTTACACCAGTAACGTAATTCTATATGCAGCATGAGATTGCAGTTGTAATGAATTCTATGAAAGAAAGAAATGTGTAAAACTGAGATAGGTTTTGGAGACAATTAGGGCTGTATTGTTTTGAGAAGTTCTATTAAGATCTATGGTGACTTTTCAAGAAAATTCCAGGCTTGATTTGATCGGTAGAATGAATGAATGAACATTCCCCATCTAGGGAATGTTAGCAGAGAACTCATTTTGATGGGGAGATCATTGTGCTGAAATTTATTCATTTGCCCTGAGAATTTTATTCCCTTCCCACCTTTATCTATGCCCCATGAAGCTGGGTATTATAGTCTGTCTCAACAAATTCCTACATTTTTTAACTTTTGCTTAACTGTTGTAGATTCTCAGGAGGTCACAGGGCAGGAGAATTGTTATCAGTATTTAATCCCTTCATCTCAATATTTCAGTTGGCTTCCATAACCCTGCCCATGTCTTGGTAATAGTATCTATTAAAATTTTTTTAATGCTCCTTAATTATCTCTATGGGAAGGGACAGTTTCTAGCTTGTCACAGCAATTAATTCGTCTATTGAGGTTTTGGGAAATCTATGAGGGTAGATCAGCGGATGAATGGAGCTATCAAACAAAACTCAAGAAGAGAGCTCCAGGCTGGAGATAAAAATATATTTCTCACCTCCTCATAGGTGGTAATTGTGGATATTGTCTTGATAGAGTGAATACAGTGTTAAAAGAAGACCTAGGATTCATCTTGAAGAAGACTAACATTTGCTGGTTGGCCATAAGAGCATGATCTTGCAAAGGAGATAGAGCAGGACCAGGAGAAAGTTTAGGAAATTATGGAAAGCAGTCATAGACATCATCTATCAAATGTTTTTGAGAAATAAAGCAAAATTAAAGATTGAGAAAATCATATTGGTCATAGTGACAAAGAAGTCCTGGATGACTTTTGGGAGAACGTTTTTAGGGAGTGATGGAGATAGAAGCCATTAGGAATGGATGGGAAGAAGGAATCTGAAGAGACATCAAGTTAAGTGGCACTTAGCAAGATTACAGAAGAAAGGGAGAGAAAAATGTTGACTGTTGAATAGGAAATAGATTCAAGTCTTTTTAGTGGAGGAGTTGAGTTCATAACGTATAAAGCATAGCTCTTTGATGACTGAAATATAAATCAACTTTAATAATTTCCCAAATAATCTTTGTTATGTTAGTGAGACAGCAAAAGTAGGAATGATTCTGTTTCCAAAATGAGTATTTAGAGATACTGAATTGAAGGATGGGTACACTTGCATGAAAGGACAAGAGATGAGGGTAGGGAAATGGGGTTCATTCAGAGAGAATGGACATTCTTCAACAGGTATATTATATCTTTAAAAGTTTTTGGTTCATATAAGCTACCTGATGTCATATCCAAAGAAAAAAAGGTACTTCATATGCTCTTTGGGATTAGAGTTATCAGAAATGATTTAAAATATGATCAAAACAGAGGATCTCAAACCAAAGTCAGGAACACAGGGCACAAATTCTCCAGGGTGCAGTTAAATATTAAAGGGGAAGAAGCGTTATAGTTGGTAGTTGATTCTTTCCACACATAACTAGGAAGTCTGAAGAACAGGATCTCAGCAAAAGTTTTCACCTGCAACACTTCTGACCCCAAAGCAATGGGGTTTTCCCACACCAGTCCCCCAACTCTCCAGACACCAACTGGGTGTCCTGTTATAATCAATTTCATTCTGAAATTAACTCCAGGCACTATCTCACTCCCCCAAGTCTGTTCCCAGTTCAGATGCTATTCACAAGTCCTAGGGTATGATCTATATCTCTGACCAACAGCTATACATTGGAGGTTCTCATGACCCTCCCACTCAGATTCAATAATTTGCTAGGATGGATCCCAGATTTCAGGAGGTTGAAACTTTGTGCTCATTCTGCTCCACTCCTGATATTGACCATTTTATTCTCTAGAAAAGGTACACTTCAGCAAATAGCTATTCTCCTACCTATAGTTTGCAGCAAGTGAGACATTATCACTAGGTTGGTTTTTGTAATTCTTTTCTGGAACTGTTATTTTTGCTTTTGTTCTGTTTTCCTTTCTGCCTTTGGAGAGTGTCTGCCTTTCTTTATTCATAGAATAGATAAGATTTACAAGTTCCTCCATTGACCCCCATTGTAAAGTCTAAGAAACAGGTTCTTATATGTTATATTAGCTAATTTACAGAAAGAGATTAACATGTAGATTCTAAGAACTTGGGAGATTTCTGATAGTTTGGTTCAGATCGTACTGCAGAATTCTGTTCAGTATGTTCAGCCATACACCAACAGCAGATATTATCTTCCTCTTTTACCTCTACTGTGATTCTCCCTTCATTCACATTTTGATACTATCTTAAAACTTAACCACAGAGGGTTTTGACCTCTTTTACCCAATACACTTCTGTCTGCACCGCAGCTACCTGCTGGACAGTCTGTGAGGCCCTTGGGCAGTGCTGTAGAGACCAAAACCTGTCCGTAGTTCACACAACAGATCTCTGTCCATGAGAGATCTCATTGTTGTCAGGAAATCGGATGATCTCAGAGTTCTTCACTTCTGAACTTTCTTTCTTTGCTTGTAATCACTTTATCTTCAATGTCTTCCTCTTCTTCCCTTTTGCCTTGGGTTCCTTGACTTCCTCCTATGTCTCCCTTAGCTCCTAACTTGCTTGCTCTGCTTGTACTCAGCAATTTTGCTAATGCTCCATTTAACAACCACTCACCTGAGTCTTCTCCATCTCTCACCAAATCCCTCACCAAATCCCATTCCAAACCTGCTCTTATTCCTGCTTCTTAGACATTACTGCAGAAAATTTAATCACATGTGTGTGCACACACGTGTGCTAGTCTAAACTATTGCAAATACATTCTGTTTAGTGCAAAACATTTGTGGAGTGTTACTGGGTACAATTATATTATGATGTTCATAAAGGAGCAAAGCATTCTTTAAAAAGATAAGAGGAAAGTTTTAAGAGAAATTAAACTCTGACAACACAAAGGATGAAAACTGTATCTGTTCCCCGAGTTTTGCCCTTTGGCCTCTTGTGCTGTTGAAATCTTATTTTTGTTTTGGTTCATTCATATCTACCTCATATCTTACTGCATGCTCCAAATCTGAGGAGGAATCTACTTGTTGTACATATTTATCCTTTGTAGCTCTCTAACAAATAACTTATTAGCTGTAAGTTTAGATGCATAGTTTGCATCCTGTAAGATGTTATAGATGTCTTAAACATGGGTAATGTATTAACATATTAAGTGCTAATTATCCAGGTAGAGAACTCAGGGGAGAAGAATAATGGGGAATCAATCAACTCTTCATGGTTTTGCATAGTCTAATTTTAGATTGCTTGCATGAGATATATATGTCTGTGTATTCGGAGACTGAGAAAGTAGTCTTTCTGGCTATTGGATTTATATTTTGTTGCGAATGTGTACATGGACTTTTCGCCATAGTGAGCTAAATTGGAGGACTGAACTGGTGTAGCAGGAGAGATAAATGAGATGGTTTATAAAATGTTCAGGGATCTGAGAGAGGAAACTTACTATCAGCTGTTTGGAATGTTTCTGTTGACTTTAGCATGATGGTTTTGGTTGTGGGATTTTAGAAATTTACAGTGTTAACATGAACTATATGCTGTATGACTTTTTTTGCAATTGAAATGACTTAAAATTGGATGACTAGTGACTTTTTTATGCAACTCAACTCAGACAGATGAACAATCTAATTCCAGAACACGGAGCAAGGTTGATGGGGCTGAACTATCTCAAGCGCAGTGCTTTCCATCCTGCTAACTACAAACTTGACCTCATTATGAATAATATTCCAAATGAAAAAAGGAGAGATATTTTATTTCTTACCCCATGCTCTGAATCTGGGCAACAATGTATTTGCTACAGAATTTTATCTTTTTCAATTCTCAGAGTGATAATTTCCAAGCAAACAAATAAATAAAAAACAGGAAAGAAAGAAGTGCTACCATTGAGTATGTGTCCCTCCTCACCCAAATTCATAGCTTGGAGACTTAATTTCTCAATTCTGCAGTGTTGGAATGTGAACCTAGCGGAGGTGAGTGGGTCATGAGATTGGAGTCCTCATGAAGGAATGAGTGTCTTTCTCGTGGGGATGGATCAGCTATCATGGGAGTTTGGCCTCTGTTTTCCTCTTCTACACCTGAGTCTTGCCCTTCCACTTTGTGCCATGAGGTCAAGCACCACTAGACCTTAGTCAAAACCAAGCAGTTGCTTGTTTTATGGACTTCTTACTTTCCAGCATCATGAGCCAAAATAAATCTCTCTTCTTCATAAAGTACCTTGTCTCAGGTTTTTCTGTTATACCAACAGAAAATGAATCAAGACAGAAGGACTGAGGGCTTGGCCAGAGTGGGGGATAATACTCTAAATGTAGTGAATAGACAGGACCTTGGGACAAAGTGTGCTGGAATTTGAATTCTAAACACTTGGTTGCTTGGAAGCATCAGAGGCTCCAGTAGGAAAGATGAGAGAAATAGCAACTCAGCACATCAGAGCTGTATAAAAAGTGTCTTCTAGATGAGGACTGTGCCCTAGCTGCAGATCTGAGAGAGAATGCAGCTGACTCTGAAATAGGGCAGTGGATAGGGCCAAGACCCATAAACATTCTCATCTCTTGCTAAGGTAGTATTTTATTGTTTGTTAGTACTATTGAAGCATGCATACAAAGAAAGTAAGAATTCAATGTAGGGAGCTATAAAAAACACTGCCAGAGTCTATGTATTCTCAGGGTCTGAATAACTATCTCAATGCCAGTGACTCCTTTCCAATCTTGTTGTCTGTTGCCATAAAAGAATACCTGAGACTGGGTGACTTATAAGGACAGATTTAATTCTCTCCTGATCCTGGAAGCTCAAGATCATGGAACTTGCACATGGTTAGTGGCTAGTGAGAGTCCTGTACTTTTCCATGGGAAAGGAGGCATGTGTAAGACAGAAAACACGAGGGGTAAGTGATTTATAACCTCCCTCATGGTCCTAGGAGTGTGAGAATTCATTCTTATGTGATGGCATTAATCCTTCATGAGGGCTCCACCTCCATGAGCCAAATACCAACCACTCTACCCATCACCTAATGGTGTTAAATTGATGGGTTAATTTTCAACATGAGCTGTGGTGGGGACCAACTATATATGAACCATGCTAACTCCTAATTGTGTATCTTTAATTCAGATCTTTCTCATTAACTTCAGATTTATACCCAATTGCCTTTTTAGCATATCCACCTATATATGTAATAGATAAAATCTTTAACTTATCAGTTCTAAAATCTGTGCTGTCCCTCTTGCCCAAAACCTGCTCTATCATGATTGTCTTCATCTCATTTGAAAAATTGTCCATTCTTTCAGCTATTAAATTCCACTGGCCTAGTGGAATTAAATTACAAATTCTACTGTTCAAACACACCTCTTCCCACATATGCTATATTGAACCCATTAGGAAATCTTACTGTCTCTACCCTCAAAGAATATTCCGAGGTTCTGCTGTTATCTCACACTGTGTACTGTTACCCTCTGGTACAGGCAACTTCATCTCTTAACTTGACGCTTATGATAATCCCTTTCCCATTTTAATTACAGTTGCCAAGTGTACATTTTTAAAACGTACCATTTCTCAGGTCTAAACCCTTCAATGATGCCTCTGGATACTCATAATAGAAGCCCAGGTTTTCCCTAAGGCTGAGATAACCCTTATACTCCCTCCTGACCTTCTCTTTTAAATTAATTTTTACATAGAAGTCATAGAAAGATAAGTTGTCAAAAATATGTGCTTGTGTATGTTTCTTAAATGGAGTTATTTATAGTACACCAAAAATTTAAAAGAAGAAGCAAAAAGAAGCCTTAAATATATACACAATCCTGATTTCAAAATGATGGACAGGAGAGCTAAGCATTTGTAGCCAACTCTCCTGAATTCGAGTGTGAATAAGTTATTTGATCCGGTTTCCAAAATAGACACAAATGTCTAAAAATAGTCTTAAAGAAGATATTTATGATAAAGTATTTAGTTATGACAACATAGGTCCAAAATTCCAGAATTTACTAACTAAATATAAGAAGCAAGGAAATAGGCAATAGGAAAGTGTGGAAGTTAAAAAGTGTTAAGTTGTTGGGAAAAGTGGGAAGGATTTAAAAATATCGTTGCTTTTGTTTTTTACTTTACAGTTAAAGTAAAAGAGGTTAAACATAATTTTTCCAAACATGAAGCTAACTACTATTAGAGTTAAAAACAGTATATAATAAAATTATGCAGTCACAGTTAGAAATCAGGAAAAGAAAGAAATAAACAGAGCCAGAAATCATATAATAATAATAATGAAAATGAAGAATCATGGTAGTTATTGCATATATACATTTGCTGTATATCAGGACCTTGGCTTACTGATGTATAAATATTATCTCTCAGCCCTATGTGGTACTCTTAATATTATAATTTGTTAATAAAGAATTTGAGACTTAATGAGACATGGTAGATAATATACAATTTTGACATTTCTAGACATTAACTGACGTATGACTCATTGAATAAATGTTCATGGAAAATTCACTAACCAATTATTTAAAAAAACAAATTCTACCACAGAAAACAAAGCAAAGCCTAAATGGACTTATATTAAATGAAACACATGCACACACAGATGCTCACACAATAACTAAAAGAAAATACGAGTGACAGAATTCATCAGCTTGTGTTATCTGCAATTCACAAGATGCCTGAATCACGGTTTAAAACATAAATGCTTTTGTTTAAGCCATATCATAAAAATGTTAGAGGAGGGGGATTGCGAGTTGATCAGGGGGCCAATGATGTCACATAGAATCTTTCCATGAATGACCCTCATGCCCTTCTCATGGCATTGTATGGAAGCAAAGTGGTCCTGACAGAAATAAAATTCAGGTTATGCAGGAATTTTATTTTAAAAAACAAGAAGGAAGATGATGGTAAGGATGATGCGAGAGCATTTCTTGGTGGATCTTCCAGATGACACCGTTCCCATAGTCCCTGTTTTCTCTCATTGGCCAGGACTGGCCCACGGTCACCATAGCTGCAAAGGAAGCTGTAAAACCAAGAATCTAACATTTTGGGCTTTTGAAGTGGGAGACAGGGGTTAAATGGGAGAGAAGTGGTGAAATTAAAAATTCATCCACAATGATTTTATTAACAATGAAAAGAAAAAGGTCTATTAAACATTCAGTAAAAAATGATGAAAGAAGACCTGACTCCAAAATGGTCACACACCATGATCTTAGGAGAAACTCTAAGAGGGGAATGTGTGTGTGTGTGTGTGTGTGTGTGTGTGTGTGTATGTTTCTGGGGGTTGAACACAGGGGCATCCTAACCCCTGAGTTACATCCTCAGCTTCTTTTTTTGCTTTCCTCTTTCATTTATTTTCCTTTCCTTTCCTTTTCTTTCTTTTCCTTTTATTCATTTTTGAGATAGAGGCTTGCTAATCTTTCCAGGTGGTACTTGAATTTGTGATCTTCCTGCCTCAGCCTCCTCAAGTGCTGGGATCATAGCCATGCACCACCACACCTGGCCAGCAGAAAACTTTTTATCCAGAGGAAAACAACAAAAATTCACCACCATAAATGTAAATTTAGTGACACATTGGTAAAATGTATTTGAAATATATGACATCAAATGTGTTAGAATATATTTTAAGATTTTAATCTGTTTACATTTCTTTCCCATACTTTCTTGGGCTCTACCCTTTATTCATTTATTTCAACATCGCTTTGAATAAAATTGGAGTTGCATGGTGGGAATGGAAGAAAGGAATGTTTGAGGGAAGTACAACTTAACAACACATTTGAAAAATACTCCAGAAGGAGCTAAGTCACTAATGGGGAACCTTTTAGAGCTTTCAATGATACAAACAGCCTGCTGCAGCAGGAATGTCTGTAGGTTCATCACCAATGAGCTAGGCTGTCTTGGGATGCTGGAAGACACTGGTCCTATGTGGAGAGGGAACAGGATGAGGTATAAGGCTTTGGTATTTGTGGAAATTGGGTAGGCTGAGCCCAGAATGTTGCGCTGGGGTCATGACAGTTGAAGAAATACACTCAGCACGCCGGCAGCACTAACGAGAGGTATGGACAATATACTGTCTCTCACAGACCTTCAGAGAAACCCAGATTCTGCTGGTATTGTCTTGCAGTGAGGACTTTCTTTAACAGATCCTGTCCATCCACTTTGCACTGTCTAGAGAGGATGCATCCTGGACCCTGGCTTTGCCAATCCAGTCAGCATTGCCTTACACACTGCACTTCTCTCTTGTAGCCCTTTGTAATAGCTCAGGTTACTTGTTAAATCACCCAAATCATACAGGCAGGAAGAGTCTTTTAGCACCCGCTCAACAGAGAGTGCTCAGCATGCTATGCTCCTGCACCTGAGTTTGGGTGGAAATGGACAGTGGTGAAAGTTGTGAAATATTCTCCAGACTGCTGGGCTATTAGGTGGAACCTTTTCAATGTCATGAAGAAAGTCAATTTCCTGAAAATGTTTAACTAACCATTGTAGATGATGTAGTTATTTCTCAGTGTTTTGAAACCCATGTCTACATTTGATAAATATGTGATTTTTTTCCAACCTCATTTCCCAAGTTGAGAAAAATCTTTGCATATTAAAATCAATCAGAGGCAGATAACAGTGTTCACAGTTCTGCTGAAGAATAATATGTGGTTGGGTTTCATTTTCTGTAGTTTGTAAGAGAATGTCAATATGTACTTTCAGCTATAAATCATTTTCAAATTATAAATGTGCATTCCCCTTTTAGGAGTAAACCATAACTAGCACATATGTGTGTGCAGAAACACATACATGTGCATGCATGCATGCACAATTGAAACAGAAGCTGAGAGAGGAACAATTTAACCTTATGTTACTTGTAATTAATTGTGGGTAATAACGACATTTTATGAAAAACTTGATTTAGGACCAAGTGGCTACATATTACCTTAATTCTTAAGAACTGAAACTCCTAGAAAAATAGTTTTAATTTGAACGAGAAAATAAATGCTGTTGTTTGGAAATTCAGCTGCTGTTCACTAACAAGATCTCTATGGCACAAATGGAAATCTCATGTAACTAATGTTCCTCAAGGTAATAGTGAGGAAGTGTCAGATCTGGGCCTGCTGGGCTGGCTGTACTAACTCACAAGGTGTTGCATGGATCATATTATCCAAGGGGGAGGCAAAACCAGGAGGCTGGAACAAGAAAAAATATCATCTATTATCTCTTCATTATCTGCATCCTGCTGATAAAGACCTCAGGCCTTCCAGAGTGGAAGGGAACAATTCCTTCTTCCCAAATTCAGGCAAGGGAACATGGAATCAGGATTCAGGCTGACTAGGATAGCACCTGGGTAGGATAAGACACTCTCGGCATTTTCCAGGGAATATTGCAAAGCAAAATCCAGTTTTCCTGATGGATGAATGGAAATATGGCTCAGAGGTGAGAAAGATCAAATCTATTTACAGATAGTCCTGAAACAAGTTTTGTAGCCATCTAGCCCAAAGCCACAATTTTTTTCTTCTTCCTTTTTTGCTATAAAAGACCACCCAGAGAGTGTAAGTGAGCTACCCAGGGCCACGAGGCAGATAGGAGGAGGGCGTCCACCCTGAGGTCTTCTCAAAGTCAAAACAGTCAAAAAGGTAGCTTACTGAGACTTGTTAGGCTGGGCCAGTGTAGCTGGAAAGTTTTCTCCCTCCTTTCCTTCATAGGAAACTTGACTTTGCGGACCCCTTACTTCTCTGACTTCAGAGAGGTAAAGTGACTTCATATGATTGGTCCATCTGAAAATGATAACAGGATATACTTCATGCAGAGATCCAGGGTTGTTCGTGCCTAAGTCTCTCCTGAGCATGAGGCTTCACCAACTTACAGGGCCGAGGGTGAGGTAGAGGCCTGTCTGGTCTACCAGTAAAAGGTTTGATTCTGGGATTTAATTAGTAGGGCACCTGAGCTCTTGTACCAGGAAATGTCCTCCAATCCAACAATAACAGTGATAGTTTTGGTCATTATATTTACTATTTGTTCTGTTTCTCAACTTGTTTTATACCGACACAAGAAGAGAACAATATATCAGGGCTTCTCTGGAGATACCAAGGGTAGGGATGACCTACTCTTTTGGTGACTACTTTTATTGCAGGTCCAATCCAAATAAAGCAGTGCCTCTTTATCTATGGTTTTGCTTTCTGAGGTTTTAAATATCTGCAGTCAGTTGCAGCCTAAAAATATTATATGAAAATCCTCTGACATAAACAACTCATAAGCTGTTCCAAGTAGCATGATAACATCTCATGTCCTGTCCACTATGTAAATCATTCCTTTGTCCAGGGCATGCATGCTGTAAGTATTACCTGCCTAAAAAGTATTGTAGATGCTCTGGTTATAAAAAATCAGCTTGGGATCATCTCAGTGTTTGTAGTCAGAGTTTCGTACTTTCTGTGGCTTCAGGCATTCACTGTAGTTCATGGAGCATATCCTCTGTAGATGGGTTGGGGAGAGAACTATTACAGTTGGAAATATCTACTTTCTTTGGGACATTTTACTGCAAAAGGGTGGAACCTTTTTCTCTATGAGCCAGGCCATTAAAAATGTGGAAATGAGGAATGTGACGGTGATATTGGCTACAATGCCTCCTGTCCTCCTACTGCTTGATGTCCAGAGCATGGAAACCCTACTCATGTTCTTTCTGTTGTGATACCGTGCTGGAGTGGCTTTCAAGGCAATGTGACCACCATTTTTATCAGGGGACTGTTTCTGATTGCTACAGTCTGCTCTGGCCAGAAATCCAGAAATCTTGTTCTTACTATCACAAAACATCTATGATGGCTGACCTGAGTGCGCGCTGGACTCATGCTATTTCCCCAACTTACTCTTTCCATTTTCTTTTAAGTCTTAGAAGTTGGTGGGACCTAGAGCAGGCTGTGACTATTCATTCTTTGCCTCCATCCCCTTCTATGTAGGGATCATAAAACCTATCATCCACACTCTTCTTGGGTGATAAACATATCACATGATCTAGGGTAGGGTTCTTCAAGGCTAGATCAAGTGAAGGAACAATGCCTTTAATGAGGCTCCTTGCAGTCTAGTTAGTGAAGGTGAGTGAACCCAGCAACTCAGATGGCAGACCCGGTAAAAATGGAGCCATGTTGTTTCCAGCCAAGCAAGTGGGACCCCGAGATTCAGCACTGGCTACGTTGTTGAAAGATGTCATGTAAGAGGATCATCAGCAGATGCTTGTGCTGCAGAGGTGGGAGCCTCGGGCAGTAACATAGGGGCACTTGTTCCTTCATTCAGGAACTCATTTCACAAATACTTTTTAAGTCCAGTAGGGGCTTCACAGGCCTAGGAACATGAGACAGGCAAAAGGAGATCCACTTCCTCACAATTTAATGGGAGAACTCAGACTGCAACCAAGGAAGTATGTGCAAGTGACATAATTATAAAGCAAGAGAGTGATTTTTAATACCAGCACCCCCAGAAAGCATTTGAAATATGTGGAGAGAGGAATTCGTGTTGGTATAGTGTATGGACCCTAGGGCTTGTAGTGATTTGGCCTAAATATTAGTGTGAATTACCTGGTCCTCAGAGGTTGGGGAACTCCCCTCTGTGGCTTCCCTTAGCCTATACTGTGTGTTTCTTAGCTCTGACCAAATCTTTTATACAAGTTTTCCCATTTGCTTCACCCCTTGCTTTTCTTTTGACTTTCAGTCTTCACTCTCCATTTCCTTTTTGCTTTAACTATTCATTTCTCCTCTTCTCTCGCTCTATTTAAACTTTCTGGATGTTAGTTTTACACATTTATCTGGAACACTGAAGGCTGAGGCTCCCTAGTTTCTGACACTGAAGTGAGAAGAGGGGCCCAGCCTAGAGGGTTTTTTTTGTTTTGTTTTTTGTTATTTTTCACCAGTTGCACATCTGCCTCTGCCCAGGGGAGGCTGGTTACCCTGCGGGTCTTCAGGTTTGCTGCTTGCTATACGTGCATGCTTGCTCGGTCCGCTTCCTTCCTCTGGGTTCTCAGGGGTACTCTCCTGAGGAAAGATGCCTGAGGCAGAGGAACTTCCCACTCCAAGGACTCCTTTGTTTTTCTTTCTTCACTGACCACAGTGTTTTACAGCGAAATGCCACACACTGGTGTTCCAGTTTGGCCTACGATATGTTCACCAGGACCCTGGGCTATATGCCATTTAGGGTTTGAGAAGGGAGGATGACTAAAACTCAAAGAAAACTTCGACATTTCATTTAACAGTGTTTAACTGAGCGAGGAACAGTGTTGTGAATCAGGTCACACTCAGGCCCCAGAGAAGTCTGAAAACCCGAGCTCTGCACACAGGCAGGCAGTGTTTATGGAAAGAGCTCCAGAGACAGCTTGATTGTGCACAGCTGGCTTTCCCGTCTGTGGGCACTGTCTAATCAGCCCGCAGCTTTTGACTGGCCAGAGCTCAGCTGCTGTGATTGGCTGAGGCCTAACTGTTATAAAAAATTTATAGCTGGTTCTGTGTCCATGGATCCTATATCCATAGACGCTACCAACCATGGATCTAAAATACTGAAAAAAAAATTGCAGCTGTACTTAACATCTATGGATGGTTTCCCTCTAAATAATACAATGTAACAACTATTTACATACTATTTGCATTATGTTAGGTGCTATAAGTAATCTAGGGATGATTTAAAGCTACAGTCATCCCATAGTATCTGAGGGGATTGGTTCCAGTTCACCATTAGGAAACAAAAATCTTAGGACGCTTAAATCCTTATATAAGATGGTGTAACACATATAATCTACATAAGTCCTTCTGTAAGCTTTAAATCACCTCTAAACTAGTTATATAACTTATTCAGTGTGAATGCTGTGTAGATAGTTGTATTATGTTGTGTAGAAAGTAATAATGAGAAAAATAGTCTGTACATACATATTCAGTTCAGATGCAGGGTTTTTTGTTGTTGTTGTTGTTTTGTTTTTTTGCTTTGCTTTTTGTGTTTTTTTTTCTATAGACTGAACCTCAAAAATCAGATGCAGTGTTTCTTAAAAAGTTTTTTCCATCTTTTGTGGTTGGTGACTGGCTGAATGTGTGGGTGTAGACCCTGTGACTGCAGAGGGATAACTGTCTAGGAGGGGATATAATTGGGTGCTGTGAAAAGATTGCTGTGAGTACAGAACCATGTTCTGTAAAAGACTCGAGCATCCTTGGACATTGGTATCCACAAAGGCTCTGGAAATGTACCCCTCGTAGGTTGACAGAGGGCTTACAGATAGTAATCCTAAATTAGATTTTAAGTTTGTTCATGTACTGTTAGGTTGTAGTTCAGTAAGTAGGAATTCAAGGTGCCCAGGCATCCTTAGGCCAAATTAAATTGAATTGCCACTAAACAAGTAGCTGCTTTCTGAGAAACCATTCTTCTGCTCTGCTGTCTATTTCAGCCTTCCCAGTGCTCCTGTGTGTGTGCAAGTTTGCTTGGGGAACAGAAAAGTCTCTGGAGGCTCAGCCATTGCCTTGTGAAGCCCACTTGTTTTACAGGGAGGTGTGGGGGTGAGCCCTGAGGTCCCATAGTGGCAGCTATAGAGTGGAGTGGGAAGGAAATGTTTTGGTTTATCCTCTGCATTTTTTAGTATTATTTTTCTCTGCTCATTGACACATGGTGAGTCATGCCTCACGCAAAACCTAGGAAGCTCTGTCATACCCTGGAGTAAATAGCACTGGAGGTCTGGTTATTCTTCCAGCCTATGCTAATGCAATGTGTTTCTTCAGTCAGATTCTTTGTCACAAGACTCTCCCTCACACTGCCCAGTGATTCTGCTCTTACTGCCTTCTCCTATCACAATTGGCAGCAAAACCCACGGGTAGTCCACTGACTGTATATTCAGCCACATAACAACCTCCTAGGTTAAATCCCACATGGCTGCATATGCAGAAATAGATTCTGAAAATTTGCACTCCAAATCTCAGATCTCAGAGCAAAGCAGTAGTACATGATGCACTAGGCAGCATTAGAAATCTGAGAAGCAAGATATTGGAGTTTTTTTTCCTTTTCTTTCTTTCTTTCTTTCTTTCTTTCTTTCTTTCTTTCTTTCTTTTTTTTTTTTTTGTAATTTCAGCATTGAACTCTTCTTAGTCCATAGGCAATGGAGTAAAGGGATTAACCTGAACTTTGTGGTTCTCCAAATGACCAGTTTGGAAAAGTTCTGGGAAATACATGAACCAGTCTTTTCATTCTGGAAGATGTATGGCAGGGAGCATTGCAGAACACTGAAACAGGTCATCAAACACATGCTTTGTTGTTTCATCTTTCTATACTAAGCAATGCCCAAACGGTTGCCATAAAGTTAATTCTGCTCCCTCTTTTCTATGGGGTAGAAGGATGGTGGGGTACTGAGGAAGGAAAGACCCCTCAGATGCTAGGAGTCTTATCTTTCAATGTGGCTCTCCCTCCTCCGTCTTTCTAGCTTGGCATGTTTAGCCTCTCTGGTCACAATTCCCTTATCCATAAAATGTGGGAATTGAGCTCTTCCCATCCTGCCAGATTTCTAAGTGGTGTTATTTCTTTATCCCAAATGAATGGAATCAGTTAACATTTGCTCTTCTGAAATGAGACCTTTGCTCTCTGCTGTCCCTCACAGGGGGAAAGTTAAATAATTCATGCCAAGATAACAAAGTCCCGGAAGACTGTACTGTGTATAAATGGCCTAAACATCAGGATCAGAGTTCAAGGCAATCGGCACCATGTCTTCTAAACAAGGTGCAGGAATGAGTACAGAAAAGGCAAAGCCCAAATTTGGCTGCATTTCTTTGGGAGACATTATGAGGTAAACAGTTTCCTAATTTATACCAGCCTATTACTCAACACCTTGGATTCATTGTAGACGAGCTGCTTGGATGGAAATACAATGCCCAGCTCTCTCTCCCCCATCTGTATTCACTTCTTCCATCTGCTTATAATATTCACTTGTAAGCACATAAAACCCATTAGTGTCTCTGGGAGTTGGCTTGTTTTTTAATCAAGATAAATATGGACAACTTCAAAACAATTAAAAAGGTATTGGGTAAAAATGACTTCAACATATAAAATTCATTAATAGTGTGTTCTAAGCCGAGCCAATCTATATAGCTATCATATTCTTCAACGATTCACTCTATAAATGCTGGCTTTAGTGTTTTTCTAATGTTGTTAATTTATCTATAGCTGTCACTCTGGGGCTGTTAACTTTGAACAAATAACTGGTATTAATCACTAAAGGCCATTAGATGCCAAGGCCTGGTGTTAAATCAGCCCAGGAATGGCATGTGTAAGCATCCTCAAAGTAAATTTTAAACTGCTTCAGCAATCGGAGTTTGTCACTGCAAAAGAGATTTGACCCTCCAGGTGTTGTAAATGTGGAAGCTCGTGGAATAGGGTTGTGGGATCAATGTGGATAGGAGCAAGACTTTGAAAAAAGGGCAGAACTGGAAAACTTGTCTTATGCCTGGTTCTTCTGGTTCACTGGCTTTCATGCCACTCAATGCATTGAGATCAATCATGTGGTGAAAATTCGCAGAAGAGTGGAGGAAGCTCAGAGGTTTACAGTGTGCCAGGCAGGAGGAGAAATAGGTGTATTAGACTAGGTGAGCCCCTTAGTGCAAGGGGAGGCTGGTCGGTGGTGGGAGCGCTCGATAGCGTGCGACCCACATGGACACATGCGCTTGTGCAGACCCACACTCGGGGCAGTTGCCATGGGAAGCATAAATTTTGTTGCAAGTCGAAGCCAGAGACGTCTTTTCTATATGAAAATTCTAGATTTTGGAAATGCTGACTTGTTTCAATCTGGAAAAGAAGAAAGAAAGAGAAAGAAAGAAAGAAAGAAAGAAAGAAAGAAAGAAAGAAAGAAAGAAAGGATACCTTGCAGGCTTTAAAAAATTTGTTTGGGGACTAATGTTCAGCCTTTTGTGACCACTAATGTTTCTTGCTTAGGACTCAAGAATAAAGATTGACTCCGGTTAATATTTTCTTCAGATCACTGTAATGAAATGCTGTAAAGATGTGGACAACACCAATGGGTTGTCATAGGAAATCATGGTGTTGTGGATATTTTCTAAGTGTCTTCTCAGGTGAATGAATGAGTGCAGCGTTTCAGGATTTGTCCCTCTGACGCTAGGCTTGGTGCCATGGTTTGGATGTTGACTATTCCCTCAAGGCCCGGATGTCAGGATCTTGGTCCTCAGGTTGGTGAAACCGTTCCGAGGTGGGGCTGAGTGGGAGCTTCTTGGTCTTTGGGAACACGCTTCTCCAGAGTTGGATGTTATAAAAGCCTGATGATGGCCCCAGCTTTTCTCTTTCTCTCTGCTCCAAGTTTGAGGTGTAACCTTTTGCTTTTGTAGGCACAGCTGCCATTGCCCTCACTGCGCGCCATGAGTTGGTGCAGCCAACGGCGGGGGGGGGGCACTGCCTGAGCTCCTGTTATGCTGTTGAAACTTTTAACCCTGAAATGTGAGTTAGATAAATCTTTGCTCTTTATTAACTCAATTTCCTGAGGTATTTCATTGTAGTGACTAGAAACTGACTGACATATGCCAAAACTCAGTTTTATCAGTGGCCTCTGGAAGTAGGGTGGCCAAACACTGCACATACACATATACAGACCTTACACTCACACACACACACACACACACGCACACACACACACACACACACACACACACACACACACACACGGTATTTGCTGCTGGAGTACTAGGTTCCTCTTTTCTGCACTGGTTGCAATTTGTTTACCTATGACCGAGTAACCATCAGTGCCTGCCTAAGGCTGGGTGAACAAAATTCAAGCAAGTGTAAGAAAAAACATAAATTCATTGTTTAGTTATTATAGAAAACAAATTCTGGCTGGAGGTAGAGGTTAGTGATTCTGTGACTATAACTTATGCTTATTCTTAGCAGTCATGGTGCCTTGAGATCGTATCTTCATGAGTAAAAGTAATTAAATAAATAAATTCTAAGGAGACCATATATGACTAAATATACATATGTGCAGATATATAAATACACATAGGCAATATATGTATGTATATCTAAGCCTTATATAGTCTCCTTGAAATATATTTATATAAATATGAATATATTATGTATATATCTGCATCTATTGTTTATATATTATATATTCATATATATTATGACTTTATTTTGTATATTATATATCATATCAACATTATGGGCTTATATTGTGTTCTCGGAATTTATTTATGCAGGTGTAAACATCTTGCACACATATTTACATATATAGAATTTGCATAAACATTCTGGAAGAAAATGTCTGAGTATGTAGGTATGTATGTGGCTAGGATTGGGGTAACAAAGTCGGGTGAGAGTGACTTCTCGTTATATAAATTTTTTTTTTTGTGTGTGTGTTACTGGGAATCGAACTCACGACCTCATGCTTGCCAGGCAGGCGCTTATGCCACTGAGCTAAATCCCTGGCTCCTCGTTATATAAATTTATTAAAGTTTTTTTTTTTCTTGTTTTGAGGTAGATAATGGAGATTGACCTAGACCTTCACATTGAGCCATCATGTTGAATTCCAAGTCTCCTTGGAATGCAGAGGACGGTGGTTTTCGGCTCTGTCTAGTTCTTGACACTTCGTATGGCAAAGTTCCTGGGGGAGCAATGCTTGCCGCCTCTTCTCCAGATGAACGATGTTTAACTTTTGATGATTACAAAGATAATTCAAAGAATAAACACACATTTCTTTTAGGATTCTGATTCAGTAGTTGTGGTCTGGAGATCAGAAACATAAATTCTAGCAATTCTACCAGGCGAATTGATGGAGGTGTCCAAGGATCATGTCTGCTAGTCACATGGCAGAGGTGCTCTAAGCCTGGGTTATACTGGATTCTGAGAGGCAATTATTATATATTCAGAAGTGTTGAGAGCTGGTGTTTACCCAGTGGTAGCCTTAGATTAGCTAACCACCGACTGTTGGGAATACTTGCATCACACAAGTTGGCAGAGGCTAAGAGGCTAGTTCATTGTTTTCCCTTAGCATTGGTTCATGAGCATAACAGTGGTTTTACATCATACTATCTTGGTTTTTGGAGCAAGTAATTTTATACTTAATTTTTTGGTGGGGACTAACTTAATTTTGAAATAATTATGAATTCACAGGAAACTGCAAAAATGTCACAGAAAGTCCCACGGGCTAATCACCCAGATTCCCTCAATGGTAGCATTTTTTATGACTACAATGCAGAAGCAAACCAGAAATTTAACAGTACTGCTAATTACACTAATAATCTTATTCAACTTTTACATGAGATCAGTGTGTGTGTGTATGTGTGTGTGTGTAACTGTTACTACAATGGAATTGCCTTGTGTTGTCTCTTTAGAGTCACATCCACAAGTGTGTTCTCCATGTTTATAACTTTTTCCTTTTGAGAAAGTTAATATAGAATATGGAAACAAATAGGATGCAATTTTTGAGATTAACTTTTATCACTGAGGATGCCGCCTGTGTTGTTAGCTTTTCATCTTTGTGCTGAAATACTTGAGAAAAACTACCTAAAGAAGGAAAGTTTTATTTTGACTCAGAGTTTGAGGTCTCAATCCATGTCTGTTAGTTCCTTTGCTTTTTGACCTGTGACAGAGCAGAAGCATCATGACAGAAGGGAGAGGCAGAGGAACACTGCTTGTTTTGTGGCAAACTGGAAGCAGAAAGAAAGGAGAAGAGCCGGGGGAAAGGGAGTGGGGGCACACAGTCTCCAAGATTAGGTCACACTGATCCACTCCCTTCATGTAATCCCTACATCAAAATTTTCCATTATCT
Source organism: Hydrochoerus hydrochaeris (assembly GCA_004027455.1). Taxonomy (NCBI): domain Eukaryota; kingdom Metazoa; phylum Chordata; class Mammalia; order Rodentia; family Hydrochaeridae; genus Hydrochoerus; species Hydrochoerus hydrochaeris. The sequence goes on along the minus strand of PVLA01002936.1, from coordinate 169,194 downwards.
CCCAATAATGCCATCAAATTGTGAGCCTATCAATGAATGAATCCACAGATGACATTAGAGTCCTCATGATACAATTGTCCTCCAAAATCCCTGCCTCTGAGCATATGAGCATGATGGGAGGCATTTTAGATCTAAGCCATATCCTACCCTTGAGATTTACCCAAGTTTTTGTGTATATCAATAATTCCCCTTCCCTCTATCCCCCCTTTTTTTGCTAAATAGTTTCACATTGTACAAATGCTACAGTTTACTTAGCCATTCCTCAAGTAAAGGATTTTTGGGTTGTTTCTGCTTTTTGACAACTATGAATAAACCTCCTGTGAACATTTGTGTACAAGTTCTTGTGGGAATGCGAGTGCTGGCTTGTATGGTATTTGCATGTTAACTTTGATAAGAAGACATCGAACTATTTCCCACAGTGGCTGTAACATGTTTTCATTCCTATCAACTATGGGGATGTTCTCCAAATCTTCCTGGCATTCATTTGGTATAATCACTGCTTTTTTATGTTAGTTTTTAAAAATAACTATGCAGTGTTATATCATCATGGTTTTAATTTGTATTTCCTAGATAGATGATGAGGTTACACATCTTTTCTTGTGCTTATTTATTTACCTTCTGTGTTGCTCCTTTGGTGAATAGCTATACCTTTTGCATATTTTCTCTCTCTCTCTCTCTTTTTTTTTTTTTGGTACCGGGGATTGAACTCACGACCTCATGCTTGCTAGGCAGGTGCTTAAGCCACTGAGCTAAATCCCTGGCCCCTTTTGCATATTTTCTAACTGGATTGTTTTTTACTGCCGAGTTTTAAGGATTATTTTTATATTCTAGGTGCCAATCTTTTATTAGATATATTGTTTTGAAATATTTTATTCCAGACTGCAGTGTATCTTTCATCCTTTGAACAAGGACTTTTACAGAGTAAAAGTTTTAAATTTTGAAGAAGTTTGGTTTGCCCAAATGTTGATTTTATGACTTATGCTTTGAGTGTCATGTCTAACTCTTTGCATTAGGTTAATTTTATTATTGTATCCTTTGTCATTTCAAAAATTATAAGAAACAGACATATTTAAATTTTTTTACTACATTTGTCATAAAAATAGATTGTCTTTTTTTATCCCTTGAGATCCCCTACCTGAAATTCCAGGTGTGGGATCACTTTTATAACTGCTTCTCAGACACTGATATGCACAGGACAGACTCTTCGCAGAGTACAGATTTTTATTTACTATGTGTACTCGTCATTTTCCTGTGCTTTCTTGTTTCTGGGACAAAATATGTGGCACCTGAAGCATTATTTTGCTTATATTTCATGCCATGGGGATTCAAGGTATAAATGGCCATGGCCGAGGGGCATGGTGGAGGAAAACTGCTCAATCCATGACAGTCAGAAGGCAGGGAGAGAGAAGAGATGAAGACAGGAATCCAGCCTTTCAGGGCACAACCCAGTGATCCACCCAAAACCAGGCTCCACCTCCAACAGCCCACTTAGCTACTGGGTTCATCAGTGGATGAATCCACGTACAGATCCCACGATTGCATCAGCCTCCAAACACATGAGACTTTGGGGAGACATTTTAGATCTGAACTGCAGCAGTAGTTCTGGAGTTGGCTTGAATTTTTCATATCTAGCTTGCTTTCCCTTGCTATGAAGGCTGATGTCTCAAGGATTACCCTTTGACCAACCAAATAGAGTGTCGGATCATCAGAATTACATAGCAAATTGTGCCTTAATGTTTCTCAAACAGAAGATCTAAATCTGCAGCATCACCTTCCAACACGGGTTGATGTATATTTGGCTTTTTGTGTTATTATTTTCCTTGGTTCTAGTTCCCTTTTTTAATTTGTAGTTTTTACTTCCGTAAATGTGTTTGTGTCAGTTTCCTGAAAACTTCTAGAACAAGGTCGACTCTAAACAAAAAGAAGTGCTCGGGTTGGAGAGGGCAGTTTCCTCTGCCTGTGTGCTCTGCGTGCGTGCTGCGATGGTGCAGTTCTACTCAGGAAGTGGTTTTCCCCACTTTTGCTTCTGGTTATGTTCCTCTGTAAATGTGTTTTAAGCATCTTGTACATCTGTGAATGTTCTACTTCTTCCAGCTAGATGATACGTTTTCTAGGATGGGGACTGTGTCTTTTATTTCTATTACAATCTCCCACTGATCCTGGAACACTTGTCTACACATGGGTGGTGCTGGGAGTGGTGGGCGGGGGGGGGGGAAGCAGGGCTGAACAGGGCTATCTAGGAAACACACGGCCCTGATGGGCAGCACATGTCCCTCCCAGCTTATAGGATTTGACTTTGAACAGCTGTTCTGCAGATGCTCCCAAATCGCCTTGCTTCGGATGGTGAGGATTGCTGGACTGAAAGACTGGTCTTTGGAGGGTCTGTGGCACAAGGGCAGGGGATTAAATTCTAAGCCCTTTGAGGAGAAAATGTCCAACACCCTGGAGGCTGCTGAGACTGTCTTTTCTCTGCTGTCTGCCTCTTACTGAGGTAAGAGTTGTGGGGGTTAATGTCATCTTCAGAAGGGGCAAGTGGCTATGTTTTCCTGATATATAGAGAACTTGACACCAAGCCAGCACTGAAGCCAGATGCCTCAAGGAGAGAGGATATGGCTTACACTGGGATTCCTGAGGATGGGAGCCAACCCGAATTAGTCTGCCCTCCCTAAAACAGCACCCCACTGAGGCCCCCGGCCTCATTGGGCCTGTTCCTTGGTAAGCATGAGCTTAGGCTAAGCAGGCGTGTGTGTGTGTGTGTGTGTGTGTATGTGTGTGTGTGTTTGGGGGTTGGTGCATTGGCCACCCTTAAGTTTCAAATAAAATGTCCCAGGAATTCACACTCCCACTTGTCCCATCTTCCCCTCTCTCCTTAATCACTGTCCTTTTGTTTAGAGTGACACAAGGGTCCTCTTCCTGCTCCTTTGTCTCCCATGTCATTTCCTTCAGCACATCTCCAAACTGCTTGCGGAGCTGAAAGGTGAATCTGACCCTATCAAATGCTTTCAGTGCTTCAGAGGCTTGTGACGAGATCCACACTCTAGCTCTGCCTGCAACACCCTTTGACTTAAAAGTGTCTCTTGCACACCTGCCTCTCTTTACCTCTCGCCTTTGCACATGCCCTTTTCTCCAGGCACCACTGAGTGCTTGTCCGTGAATGAATTAAGCCTTTTCTCTTTTCTTTGTCTTTACATAAGCTCTGCCTTCCACCTAGAATATTGTCTCTTCTCGATTTCCTAGGTGACTCATTATCATCAAGACTATACCAGAAAGATCTTCCAGGTTAGCTTAGATCTCTGTGTTTCCTCAGTATCCTGATATAGGGAAATGGACCCTGCAGGTTGGGAGATCGGGCAGGGTAAGGGCCTTAGTAGTTTTCCAGATAACTCTGACTAAAAGGAGCTGAAACTTTCCCTGGGAAGTAGGGCAAGGATGAGGGTAGAGAAAGAGAAAAACCAGATATGGAGAAGGCACCAAAGTAGCACAGATGGCATGGTAGCTCGGCAGAAGAGGAAAGAGCTGACAGGCAAAGACAGAGGGGGCCAAATGCAGGAAACCAAGAAAGCCAAAATAGCTGTCTGTCTGTCCCCACCTCCAAGAGATGAGCCAGGGAAGCAGAAGTGGGAGGGGGTGAGAGGGCTGACTTTCGGGGAAACTTATGAACTAACATTCACTCTAGGGTCACTATCTCATCACCTAAGTATAGAGTACAGTAGACATCCTTACGTCTCCTTACTAACTCCAAGCTAAATGAACAAAGTACCCCCACATCAACCTGCCACCCACCCTGAAGATAAGGTGCTAAAAAGTAGGTCAAGGACAAGTCAACATGTGAACAGAAAGAAGCTACACATAGACCACTGGAAGAGAAGACATAGGCAGAGATGCTTGGAAGCCAATTCAGTCATGGCAAGTTCTGGTTCGGGATGGGGTTAGGGCGTGGAGAGCAAAAGGTCTGTGAGTCCGCCATCTTTCTAGAGGTCCCTACCCTGATTCTTTCTTATCAGGGTAGTTTCCTAACTTCTCATTTCTCCTCTCTTCTTTTTTTTTTGTCTTTACAAATAAAGGAGTTTCCTTTCATTACTCTTTGCCTGTCTAATTTTTTATTGGGACTGAGTTTAAGATCCCAGTGGGCTGCTTGAACACAGAGCAGCAGTACTTGTCCTTTGGATGTGACACCTTTGGTTCCCTGGCCGGGAACCAGAGGGGACACCATGTAAATTTGATTTGAGCACTGATACCACTATCTCTTAACTGCCCGTGAACCCCAGTGACAAGAGTCCACGATTACGTCGTACATGTGTAATCTAACCAAAGCCAAGAGTTTGTGTCTGGCGATATCTCAGACAATACCAAAATGAGTCACAGTCATCTAAATCAGTGAGTGAATGTGTAATGGTTCAGGAGACCCACAAAGAAGAGAAGCCAACGAGGACCTAAGGATATTGTCTAAGGATCATTATTACTCTTGGGGGTGTTATTAAGGCAATAAAAGACAAAGCAGAACAGAATAAAGCAGAGCCCAAACCGCTTCTCCAGCAATGTTTTCTCCAAAATTACTTATCTTTCAGTTTATTGAGAAAATGCTGCTTTTGTGCCTCCGACATCCAGGGCTTTGAGTTGCCGTCATCTCCAGGATAACTAGAGAGCAGATACACTCATAGAGTGCACTAACTATTGAAAAGTCCCTCTTTCAAGAGCAGCCACTGACTACAGGGATGTGGAAACCCAGGGATTTTCAGATAGAAGGGAAGAGGGGAATGCCTGATGCCTCCTGTAGTGAACACTCCCTTCCTCCAGAGAAGTAAGGATCTCTTTCGTGGCGCGGGTGTTTCTCTAAGTATTTCATGGGATTCCACATAGGAAGAGTTCCAAGTCCCTTATTAAAAATGAAAAGAATTGCATGTGCAGCTTCTTGGCAAAACTATCAATTTAGCTCAGGACTATAAATTACCAACAGAGATTTGAGACTGTGCCAATCAGTTAGGCTTCTGGAAACCTACAGGGTCATACTTCAAGCAATAATGTTTTACATGTTTCTTTCCCTCCTCTTTCACCATATTTTAATATTCAGTTGGAGTGGCTGAGATAAAATGTGGACTTCAGTTTCTGTCAATACTGTGAAGTACAGTTTCTTTCTAAGAGGGAAATCCCTCACAAATTGTTTAGCCATATATGTAGTTCTTGTCCCCCGTGGCCATCTGTTTCCTTCTACCAAATTGGACAGGCTCATTAGAGATCAATCTTAATTGGATTGAGGCTGTTGTTGGCTTACTCTGCAGTCAGCTCACATGGATAAAACCCATTTTGTGACCATTGCTTGGACGTCAAAGCCTTTGTAACCTAATCTCACTTCACCATGCAGGACAAATGTGGGTCAAACCCATTAGGGCAGAGCAAATGCATGATTTCCCTGTAATATATATTTCTTCACTTGCAGTTCAATGGACACTGTTTTCGGGTGATATTTAGTGTGCCAAGAAATTCTGATTTGGCTGATTTTGGAGGGACTGTGGACCACAGATTTCACATAAAAATAGTCACAGAACTATGTGGAAGTTGTGTGACTTAGAAACTCTTACATGTCAGTAGGTAGACTGTCCTCTGACCGTATGCCCAGGTCCGTGACCTCAGGGATGCAAACCGAGGAACTGTATGGGTTCAAAAGCTGGACTGAGGCTAACTGAGAACTATGGCCAATGAAAACTTGGGATGCTTGTTTTGTAGGTTAAAGAAGGTTTGTTTTCAAGATTTATCAAACTCAGCTTCAGTACAGCTGCATTAGAGAGGCTGCATCATAATGTCACCTGTAAGTTGTCTTCTTTTCCCTCCAGATAACCATGTTGCCTGCTAATATGGAGAACCAGTACTGTGGCATAGAGCAGAGCTTCCAAAACTGTCACTTGCATGCATACCACCTTGAGTCTTGTCCAAAAGCAGACTCTGATTCAGGCAATGAGATACTGCATTTCTGGAAAATGTCCAGTAAGATTCATACTTCTGGTTCATGAACAAAGAGAACAAGAAAATAGGGAACCAGGTAATAATAATCAAAATCTTTTTAATAGAAAAGAAGGGTCACACAATTACCATAAGAAACATTATTGTTTAGTAAAGGTTTGCATAGCAGTTACTGCAAACTAATAGCACATTGTGTCTGAGATTAGATGCAAAACTATAGTCCTGGGTTAGAAGTTTAGGCAACGGTCACAAAATGATTTTCATTCATGTAGCTAACTGGGCAGTGAGCCAGTGTTCTCAGAGTCTGTTGGGGCATAATATATTTTCCTAGGATGTATTTCCCCAAGAAATACACTTGATGATTTAAGTCATTATTTCCTAAACCAAATACATGTGCTGATGACCACAGAGTACCTTTGGCTGAGAAATGCTAACACTTTCAGTGCTTCAGAGAGAGGAATTTGTTTTTCTGGAAAGTATTCACTCTTCTTGCCTGTTAGATGGAGTGAAGATATTACCATTGGGACAACTGGATGAAGGGTGCATAGGACCTGGATATGTTTTTCTTTTGCAGTTTTCCGTAAGTCTATGATTATTTTTAAATAAAATGTTAAACATACACATTTACATTTGACCAAATGCATTATGGTATCTTGAATTGGAACAAGGAACAAGAGCAACAAAAGAGATGAGTAGAAAACCTTTTAAAAAAATCCCAAAATGTCTTTAACTAAAAGTAATCTACTAATGTTAATTTCTTAGTTTAGAAAAGTGTATCAAGATTGGGCAACATTAGTGGACACTGTGGGTGTGAGGGGGAGGGTTCCATGAACAATAGTCAAGACTCTCAGAAATCCTATAGTAGTAATAAAATTGTTAGCTTGGGTTAGACCACTATCTGAGCAAGGAAATGCTTTTCTAAAAATAATATTGACATCCAAAGCAGCAAACGTCAGTGGAGCACGGAGAGGCTGGTCTGAATTCTGAGGACCTGCCTGACCTTGGTAAAGGAGAACGTTTCAGCTCTTCAAGGAAGTCTCTGTTCTTTGCTCAGCATCCTCCCTGCTTTTTTCTCTGTACCTTCTTTGCCCATGAATAAGTCTGTTTAATTTCTCGATGTTGCGTGTTGGATTAACTTTGTTGTAACACATGTTGGCTGTGCATGAAGATTAGTTGGGCCCTTTGGAAGGTTGCTGAATCATTCATCTAGCAGCATCCTGGTAGGGGATTAATTGTGTGCAGCTGAGGTACTGTGGGAATCACAGTGCTTTTATTCCAACAGGGAAGCTGCTGAGAAGCACTTAAAAGTTCTTAGAATCAGGAAGAGACCCCAAGCAGGAGGCTTTAAGCAGTACATTATAACTAAAAGGGAGAATTAGTCTAGGGCAATTAAAAAGGTGATTCCTGATCTATTTTTCATTAGAAAGACAATATTAATACAGAATTAATGAGCTTCTGCTTAAGTGGTTGCAATTAGTGGAGAGAATGGATGATCAAAAAGTGATCACAAGTCAATTACGAATTAAAATATGTTCCTTTTCCCTCAGCTTTTGCTTTTCTTCTCCTTTGCTTTGTATTAATTTTTATTTATGTTAAAGGAAATGCAGCATTTTACTTTGTTTAGGAAGTATAATATGTATTTCCTATAATGTGTGTTCTTTCCAGAAATGTGTGTTTCCTTAAGATTTTTATTAACTGCCAGAGACCAAACCTTGAGAAGGACTTTAACACCACGAGAAAATGCAGACAACACACTCAGGCAGAAGCAAAGGAAGGGGGTTTCCTTTGTCCTCCTTTGGCACCTCGGCCAACAACAGAAACCTAGGTGACTTTGTCCCTTCTTTTTTGTCATCTTTCCAAATCTTACCTATGCTTCAAAGCCCCCTTCAAGAGCTGGCCCTTGCTGATAGGTCTCGTAGACAACCTCTGGCTCTCTCTCTAGAACACTGGAGCTCAATAGGTTATATCAGATAGGTGCCCAACTATTTCTAAATATATCCCTTGTTGACTGGAAACTTGCCAAGAGGGAGAGCTTGTCTTTTTACTTTTTCAAAGCTGCACAAGTAAAACAGTGGAAGTGGGTTTTTTTTCCCCTTTCCCTTCTCTGAGACAGTTTTACATATCTATTTAAACACAAATAAGATCATTCTATCTGTATTGTTTACATCTCTACTGTATGATATACCTTTAAAAATTTAGGTAAGTAATAAATATGGAATTATTCCTTTTTAACCAGTACACATGTTCCATTGTTTGGGTCCTCCATTCATCTTTTACAAAATACCTTTCTTAATGAATGGCATTTTAGATGTTTGGGTTCCATGCTCTCTCTCTCTCTCTCTCTCTCTCTCTCTCTCTCTCTCTCTCTCTCTCTCTCTTCCTCCCTCTCCCTCTCCCTCTTTCTCTCTCTTTTAAGAGTAGGGAAATTTATTTGAGAAAAGGAGTGGGGATTAGGAATAGTGGGATGGGGAATAGGAATAGCTCCCGAGAAAAAGGAGGGGTCTTGAATGAATTGCTCAGTTTCTCCTTACTTACCTTGTATGTCCCCCAGAGCTGGTGGTTTCCATGGTACTGTAATATATGGGCTGGTTACTGCCTGGAACATTTGGTCTGTGCCCATGTGGTACTAAAACAACCAGTGAAACTGGTTAAGAATGACTAGATAACAGAAGAGTTAACCAGTCAAATGGTCTTTTGAGGTCCAAACTGGTTAAATGATGATATTGTTGTTGATGATGATGTGACCATTCTTTGGGCAATGTCCTTTCTGGTTTCCAGGTATTAGGAAGAATAGATAAGAAAGCCAAGCTTGACTGGAGAGGACAAGATAAATAGGTGACTGTGGCTTGTCAGATCCTCCTATGGCATGACACAGAGATACAGACTTCTGGAACACTTCAGAGGAAAGGAAAGAGGATATGCTCCTGAGGCAGGAGGCTAGGGTGTGGCAAACCTGGCTGGGGAAGTGGGAGTGACCTGCTAATTGCAAAAACCCAGCCCATGTGCACAGAACAGTTCCCAGAGTTCCCTGCACATAGATTTCTCCTAAAACTCAGAGAGGTTTTCCACAGGCTAGCCCAGACCTGATGCCAACCCAAGGAGTGGGAGATACGAATAGATAGTCACCATCGAGCTCTTGGCCACTGTCTTCCTTCACCATGGTCTGCTCGCACGATGTGTCGTATACTTTTCCCCCCTTGTTCTTCCCCCTGTCCTAAACTTATTCTGCAGAGAATGTTTCTTTTCCTACCTTTAGTAAATGTAAAACCTAATTACTATTTGTGCTTGTCTTGAATAATTCTTTGTTCAGGTCATAAAGAACCTAAAAACCATCTCTAGAAAGAGACTCCAGCATCCCCAAACCTGGAAATATTCCTTTTGGCCACACTAGACAGGGCCACAGTGCAGCAGCTAACAATTCACACATTCAAAAAAGAGAGACTAACTGGTATGATTCCTCTAAAGACTCAGTGGGCTGCTGAAGGGCTTCGGGGGAGTTATTTGATGATGAGGGCTCAAACATCATCTGCTGATAAGATTATAATTTTATGGTATTAATAGGGAAAGGGGACTTGGTTGGAGCTAGTGGATCATGGAAGTAGAACCTTGGGTCCCTATCTGTCCCCAGCCCCTTCCTTTGAGCTCCTTTCTTCTCTCTCTTTCCTGGCTGCTGAGCTGCGCAGCTTTCCTCCACCCTTCCCTCTTCACCATGACTTTTCTGCCTTGGAGATCGCTAACCATGAGTGGAAATCTCCAAAACCATAATCTACAAACCTTTTCTACTTTTAATTGTTTTATACAGGTGTTTCTTTACAGAGACAGAAAGTTAACTGACAGCAACAATGTCCTGGAATGTTAGACCTGCTAGACAAACAGCTACCAGAAGGTGAGCCAGTGGATGTCCAGCAACCATAGGGTCAACAGTGTGGTCTTCACTGCTGTCTTGGTGCTGCAAAGTTCATTCATGAGATGAGAATAGGCTGGAAACTTTCTCAAAGTGTGTGCGTGACAGAGAGGTACTCACGCTTCACAGGGATTCTCTAATGAGCCAGGAAGGTATGTGAGTGGCACAGGGATGGAGTATCAAAATGACGGCTAATTAATCAGTTCCTGGGTGTAGTAGAAACTGCTTAGTGTGGATCAGTACCACAAAAAAAAAAAATGTAAGACAGATATTTTAGCTTCCTAAGGTATCAAGGAAAGTCAGCCTAGAAACGATGCCACGGTACCTTTAAGATTAATCACCTTGTTGATATTTTAATCTCTTCTGTTCAATCAAAGTTGTAATGGGAAGCTATGCACCTGCAAATGTTCAACATGGTCACAAACATTCTCTCAAAACAAGGAACTTCAGATCCATGGAGAGGGATTAGCAATTTTCTGACATTGCCAACTCACCAGTTCAACACACACACACACACACACACACACACACACACACGAACTCTGTCCCATGACTTGCTGTTAATGTGATCTTTTTCTACATGTGATTTTTAAACAAGTTCTAATGATGACATTCCCTGGCTGCTGCCAAGCTGGTGTCCTTCCGTTTGGCAGACAGCAGCCAAATAGCACTTCCTGCCCCTCTCAGCTTTCTTCCTATTTACTCTTAGCTTCTCAATGCGCAGCCTAGAGTTAAACAGAAATACAATGAATATATTTCAAATAATGGGATTTTCATGTATAGGCTTCTGGGATAATAGTCCCCTGTGTGCCCCTGGGAACAAATTAACTGCAAAGGTTTGCATCAGTGGCTTGGATTTCCTGCTGAATTTGCTTTGAAAGAGCAAATATACATGTAGAATGAAATTGCTTTGTAGATTTTTTTTTTCTTTGCACAAGTCCTCCCTTCTGCCTTAATCACCTGGATTGACTCCATAAAAACACAAATGGATGTAGTTCACCGAAGAGCATTTCCGAAACGTGCCTTTTCCTGTGATGATGTATAATTAATCACCTCTGGGCAAGGCAAACAAGGCATGGTGGTTTTTAGAGACTCCTTTAGTCTTTCTTCTTCTCTTCCTGTCTTGTTCTTGTTAGAAGAATCTGCTGCTATCTCTGATTTTCCTGTGCTCCATATTTCATGTGACCCTGTTAGCTCAGTGGAGGCTCATTCCAGACACCATTTTCTCCCCGGTGTGCAAGGCCAACGCCACAGAACAAAAAATACATGGATGAAAAATATGTAGTTCTGCCTTGACAGACACATGAATCTCTGCAACTCCCAATCCTTTCATTTCCTCCTTTCTTTTCTAAGAGAGGGTTTCTTTTTTTTTTGTACCAGGGATCAAACTCATGACCTCACACTTGCCAGGCAGGTGCTTAAGCCACTGAGCTAAATCCCTGGCCCTCCTTTCTTTTCTAGCTACACTCAGGCACAGCATCCTTAGGCAACAGCCCTTATGTTAGCTGTGACGTGGCTTCCAGGAAACACACTACCCTTGGGCACATGTGCTTCTGCAAATATTCCCGGGTTCACTGCAATTGAAACCCTTTCTCTTATTGATCCAGAAAAGTTCTGTTCTTTGATGAAAACAAAACAAATAACAGAACAAAACAATCTCAAAATACTAGTGACTAAAGTAGCAAGGTTTAGAAGCAAGGATAATGGTCTCACCTCTGTCCACTTACAACTGTCTGGCCTTGGCATTCTGGATATAAGGGTATTTTTATAGGCAGTGGCTATGGAATAAATTGTGTCCTCCAAAAAATGTGTTGAGATGTTAACTCTGAGTATCTGTGAATGATGGAAATAGAGGCTTTACAGATGATCATGTTATTGTGCTATCATTAGGATTTAACCATTTTACTATGCACACATGTATCAAAATGCCAGGTTGTGTTTTGGAAATATATATTGACTGAGTGTTTTTGGCCATGCAATCTGAAGCAGCACAGAGAAAATGAGAGAGATAAGGAGACAAAGGAGGAGGCCTTTAATGCCAGCATGGGAGAGCTTCACAGGGCAGGGGTACAGAGGCTCTTAAACAAGAACAAAGACGTGGGACTACTTTTATCAGTGTTGGCTGGGGGAGGAGTTTGTGACATGGGAAAAATGACATTAACCATGGATTTGAAGGAGCATCTGCCTGTGTAAACAGGAGGCAGAAAGATTTGCTAGGGGCTGGGGTGGAAGCTTGGAAAGCGTAGAGAAAAGTTGTCTCTCTGGGTCCAGTACCAAGTTGGGAGGATGTGGCTAAACCCCAGGCTAACAGAACCTATAGTATTTAATTTTTATTTGTCAGTTATACTAAAAACAACAACAACAACAGATGGAGCTGGGATATAGTTCAATGATAGAAACCTTTCTGAGGATTCTCAAGGTTCTGAATTCTTCCCTCCTACTGCAAAAAAAACCCTCCAAAAACAAATACAAAAAAATACCCCACAAGAAACAAACAAGCAAAAACAAAATAAAACAAAATAAGAAGGAAAGAGGAATTCATGAGTGTGAGCCTAATGTGATATGACTGGTGTCCGTATAAAAAGGATAAATTTGAACATAGAACAGACTGTATACACAAGAAAAAACATCAGGCGAAAATGAAGACAGAGTTTGGGGTGACATCTAAAATATAAGGAAATAAAAGATCTTTAGTGAATAGCCTGGAACCTGCAGAGAGCTATGGAACAAATTCTCCCTTTTGGCCCTCAGAAAAGAACAACCCCATGGACACCTTAATCTTGGCCTTTTGGCTTCCAGAACTGTGAGACATTAAATTTCTATTTGTGATATTGCTTTTGGTAGCCCTAAGAAGCGAATATAGCAACTTTTCAGAAAAGAGCAAAAGACTGGCTTTTGTAGCACATATTATGGAATGTCTATAACAAAATACCACTTAGGTGGCTTATACAACAGAAATGTATTTTCTCATCCATGCTACAAACCCAAGACAAAGGTACAATGGGGTTTGTTCTCTCATGAGACCTTTCCTTTGGTTTGCAGATAGCTTTCATCTTTCTGTCCCTTCACATGGCTCTTTTTATGTGAAAATATATTCTTGGGGTTTTCCCCTCTTCTTTTAGGGACACCAGTCTTTGGATTAGAGCCTGTATTAGTCAGCTTTCCTGTTGCTGAGGCACATACCCAACACTCAGAATTTAAGGAAAAGCTCATAGTTCCAGTCCTGATTGGCTGGCTCCAAGGCAGACTCTTGATAGTGGAAGAGTGTGGTGGCACAAGGGATGAATGTCAGATGGCAAAGGTGGAGGAACCAGGTACAGACCAAGGCCATGTGTCCATGCCTCTCCAAAGACACACCCGGAAGTGGGTCTCACCAGTCCTCAGGATGGATTCTACAGCCAATTAAATTGAACCCCCCCAAACACCACAATGCCCCATCCTAGTTATCTCATTTCAACATAATCACTTCTTCCGAGACTTTATTCTCCCAAAAAGATTGTATTCTGAGGAACTGATGTTGGCCTTTAAGCATTTGTATTTTGAGAGGACACATGGCAACTAATAACCTAAAGGAAAGCCATGGAGTTTTCATATAACATATGAAGAAGCAGTGTGTGGAGTGCCCCATGTCTCAGAACAGAGAAAACAGACAGCCTACTGGCCCAAGCCAGTCAAACAATTCTGAGGTTCTGGTGCTACAGGCCTCATATGTACCGTGACTAAGTCAGTCCCAGGACTCAGGCCGTCTGATTGTTGCTTTGCCCGATCAGGAAGCTGCACACCTCAATTCACATAGACTTCAGGCTGTCTTGCCTTCCGGAAGCCACAATGGACATGCTTTGTCTGAAGCTTCAGGCTGCTACGCCTGCTGCCCCCAGATGAGGAGCATTCTCAAGGCCTGGACCTAAATTCTATCATGCTCAATTCAGTGGATTGAGATGAATACCTGGATGAAGGCTGTACCCAGCGTGTTCTACTGGGTCTAGTGCCAGCTTCATCTAATACCCCTTACCTAAGAGAGGCTAAAGACCCAAATGAGGGGAAGGAAGAGAGCTGGAGAAAGCAGAGCAAGTGAATGATCAAGTCTGTGGCCAACAAGAACCGATTTTGCCCATCCTGAATGCAGAAAGGGATGGGAATATAGGGCGACCTGTACATGTTTCTTCTTGAAAAATTTAAACAACAAAATGGAGCACATAGTACACAGTGAGCCAGGCTTTTAACAACTGAGGTGGAGGTTCAAGAGGAGCCAGAGAACTCTGCTGGGGGAATTGCTGCCCTAGATGAACAATTAATATTGTTCCTAATGGCTGCTGGGCCAGATGCAGAGGAAGCTATACAAACATGACAGGCCACCTCCCTGCCCACCTCACCTTCCTTCCATGTCTCTGTTTGATTTGGGACTTATAATAGGATAATGGAAACTAAAAGCACTTTTTTTTTCTGGTAAAAATCTAAACAGTAGCGACCGTAATTTATTAGAGTGGAGTATGAATGCCATGTTAAGATAAAGGGGAAATGATGTATTTTTAAAGAGCTCTTATTTGGTCCTAACTTAAAAGCAACTGTATAAATTTCTTTCAAGTAATGTTTCCTTAATTATTCATTTTCCTTGGCACTAGTTAAAGAGTCAAGTAATGACTTCTGTCTCTTTATATTTAGTCTATTATTGTTTGAAAAAGGCCAGAGGAAGGCCAAAGCAGTACAAAAAAAAATTGATATTTGCCTTTTTTTTTTTTTATTACCAACAGCCAATGTAAAGGGTAATATAATCACCGGCAGCTGAGAGACAATGACATTTTTATAGACCTTCTGGCAACACTGGAGTGTGAAAGAGTCTGACAGGTATTTGGCTTTTCAGTCTGTTCTTTCAACTGCATTTCTCATCAGACTGACTGCTGGGCCTGCAGGCCCAAGGCAGCCCCACGCCTCCCTCTGCTCAGCCTTCTAAGAAGTTGAACAGCAGCTGTCTGTTTAAATTTGGCAATTTTATAGATGGGAACCAAGGACAAATGCATGCAGGCCTCGGTTCACACAGTCCTGAGGGGACCCTCCCTGTGGCCTGTGGAACCTCCTCTTGGATTCTCATATGCCTCACAAACTTTAAAAGCTGACGAGAGCATTACCAGGAGATCGGGACACCAAAGGCTCATTATCTTTGGGAACATTTTATCATTGTTTGTGCTCTTCTTGAAGGGTCGGTTCAATGCCAGTTTATGTACAAGAACCCACTGCTGCTTTCTCTTTTCTAGGAAAGACAGTGTGAGACTGTTTTTTTTTCATCTCACATGAGCTCCTGCATGTGGGACTCTTTCTAGGCCACCAATTGGAGACCTGGGTGGGCAGGGTTGGAATTTAGATCTCAACCAGACAGAAAAGTAAGGATCAGTTTTCCACCTTATATTGGTACAGGTCAGGTGTAGGACAAGTGAGACAATTATTCATCTCGGTTTGTTCCTTTTAGTTGTAGCCAGTACACACACTCACCAACTCATGGTGGTTGAATCTATAATGTTTTGACTTCACTCTGGGGTCAAAATGATATAAATTCAATAGAAA
Organism: Hydrochoerus hydrochaeris; assembly: GCA_004027455.1. Lineage (NCBI taxonomy): Eukaryota > Metazoa > Chordata > Mammalia > Rodentia > Hydrochaeridae > Hydrochoerus > Hydrochoerus hydrochaeris. The sequence continues at coordinate 153,773 of PVLA01002936.1, read as the reverse complement.
TCATATGTGAAATTTTGAATTTTGATCTTTTTTGGTCTGAAGATATAGGTCGCTTTCCCTAGCACTGCTGTGCTAGACAGTGGCAGTAGACTACACCTCCCAGTCATTCTCATGATCATGAGGGAGTGATAGTCATTGTACAGTGTATTGCGGTATTAAAGTGTGGTGTTTGGCAGTGTAGACGGATTAACTGAATTTCCCTACTTATATTTTCAACTTGAAGATGGGTTTTATGGGGCTGTAACCCCATCACTAGTCAAGGAGTATCTGTAGAAAGATGCTCCTTCTAACTTCAGAAGGACTTAACATTTTCTTCTGTAGCTCCTCCAGTGCACACAGATTAAAGTAATGCCCTTGTGTAAATGATCTAAGATGTTCTGCCTTGTACTGTGATCATATAACATGAAGGACTAAAAGTGAATGGCCAAATCCAAGAGGTGAAAACATATAACACGAATGAGCAAATGAGCTCGAACTACACATACAGGCTTTGATAAGAATGGTCCACATATTGTAGGAATATTGTCCTTTCACTTTCTTTACATTTTGAACCATACACTGGATCCTCTATGCCTTAGAAGTTGAAACTTCTTTGGTGAAATGTATTCTTTTATGAGTTTATGTGAAGTGTGAGAAAACTGGCCTCTTTGTCTTGTTGAGGGTACCGTATTCAGTATTCACCCCCTTGCTACACTGGTGATTGTTTCTCTTGAAGCCAAAAAGGAAAATCGCGCATGAATGGAAGCTAAGCAATGGGCTTGGTTGATTCCCGAGGCTGATTCAGGATCGTGAAGCCACCTTGGTTAGTGCAGTTAAATATGCTATTTACTCTCCTCCACTGGACCCACAGGATTAGTGAGATGAATTTCAAAATCATCTATGGAATTCAGATGCTCTTACCTCAGAAAAAGAGCTAAATTACTCAAAACTAACTCCCTTACCACACAGTTGAAAAAGCAGGCCTAAAGAGGTTAAGTGACTCACATAATGAGATAGAGGTATAGTGGTTCCTTGGTAGCCATGGGAGATTGACTCCAGGGCTACCTGGTTGACACAAAAACCTACAGTTGCTCAAGTCTTTTATATAACTTGTGCACAACCTCTTAGGTGCTTCAAATCTTCAGGTTACCAGATTACTTATAATATCTGGTATATAAGAGCTTTGTAAATAGCTGTTATACCATGTTGTCTAGGGAGTAATGACAAGAAAGTCTGCACACATACATCATATAAATATGTATATATATATATTTTTCTATACATTTTTGATCAGAGTTTATTTGAGTCCCAAGTGTGGAACTTGCAGAAAGGGAGCACAAACTAGTCACAAGACAGAACTAGAAGTAAACCTGCTCAGAGATTTCCCAAGTTTCCTAGTCCTTCTGTTTCTTCTACCTCTTTAACTTAAGGTGTTTGTACCTGTAAATTCAGTTTCAGTTCCTTCCTACCCTCTCCATTTTCTTTCATGTATAAGTCAAACTTGGAGGCAGTGAAGAGACTAAAAATGATAAAGGAATTTAGTTATAATTATAGCTATTAAAGATTGAAAGCTCCAAAAATACTTGAGTCTTTCAACTGTGATCATAAATTAAACCTGGCACAGTGTTTGGTTTAAATTCTGTCAGAAATGTGGCCAATAGAATAACATGTTTTTCTCTGGAGATAGTTTCCAGGTGCCAAAGAAGAATGTTTTTCCTGTCCAAGAGGCAATTTTTCACCCTTGTTCATTATAACAACTTTTTAGCTTTCTGTGAACCAAACACATACACATTTGAAAGGAAGAATCTTCCTGTGTATCTGTGGATATATCCCTATAAAATTTGGGCATTATTGTTGTGTAATTGTCTGGAGGCAACTATTGGTGTCTGCTTTTTATGAATCCAGTTGTACTGGTGCTTATTAACAAAAATGAAAAAACAAACAACCCCTTACCCCGCAAAACCCCAAATGCTCCAGGAGGGAATGCTTAGTATTTCTGGTAAGAATTTAGTATCCACCTCTGTTGGGTAGTCTCTGCTTCTTACCGCCTTATTCATTTTCTTCCTTTGCTGCTAGTTTCTTTGCTGCTAGAAACCAGCCGGTAATGGTAAGACAGTTGCAGCTCAGAAAAGGAAACCTCAAAATACAGCTGTTTGACATGCTGAGTACTTTGAACTGAAGGTCCGTGCAAGGTCTTAGCACAGTCTTTCTGACATTTTCTTTCCCTTTTTTGTTATACTCTCTTCTCCTCTAAGGAGGACCATTAATGCTAGAATTCCTCTTCTCCAAAGCCAGCCATAAAAATCTAGAAAAATTTCTCTCAACTTTTTCTTTCTTTCTTGTTCATTTTTTTCCAGTGCTGAGGATAGAATCCAGGCTTGCACATGCTGTACATCTCGGTGTGTAAGAGCTGCCCTAGAGAAATTTGCTGACTTCGATTCTCTGATAAGTAGATCATAAGACTGTCATGCCAAAGTGGGTCCTGCCCATTACTACCCAGGAGGAAGTAATGCCAGGGAGACCAAGAAGAGTTCAAATGGTGGAGCTTGATTCCTCTACCCACTCCCCTCCCCTGTGTGTCACATTACATCATCCATTTTGTCAAAGCACATTTCCGTGTGCCGACTTATTCTTCATCAAACTTAAGCATAAAACAGACAGCTTTTGTAGGTCTTTGGGTCCTCAATACCAAAGGCTTCCAACTCACAGAAAACTTTGATTAATTAGATGTATTGTGCTTCTCTCTGTTTGTTATAGGGGTGTTGGCTATGACCTTCTGATGGGCAGAGATGCATTACATTTCACCACCTTTGTAACCCTCACCAGGCACTTTTGTCTACTAGTTTCCAGCTGTATTGTGAGCTCTAGTACAAGATGCAGAGGGTTGAGGAAAGAGAGATCAGCGATTTTTCATTGCTTTTTGTTGCTGTGGCTCACTTGTGGTCTGCAGTCCTTCAGGGCTATGCTCCTGCCAGGCCTCTCTCTTCTCAGCTCCAGCTCTCATTCAGCCCAGTGACACTGTGTTGTCTTCAGGCCTGGGTTAGGGCTGACAGGTAAGATGCAGGTCGTCCAGTCAAATTTAAGCATAAAGACAAGCAGCTAGTAATTGCTTAGTATAAACGTGTGTGATAGAGTAAGCCATGAACTCAATCAACCATAGATCAGAAATATTGTTTCAGTGTGTCTTATACTGAACACATACAGACCCTTTTACTTCTCATTATTCCAGGAACAATATAATGTAGTAATGGAATAACATTTACCTATTGTTAAGTGGTATGTGATCTAAAAGTGATTTAAACTCTATGGGAAGATGGAAGTAGGTTTTATGTCAGTACTATGCCATTTACAGAAAGCACTTAAGCATCTGTGGATTTTGGTATTTGCAACAGTTTCTGGAACCAATGCCCATTAATACTGAGGAATGATTATATTTGGGACACACTTGTACTAAAAATTTACTTATGTTTATTTGAAATTCAAATTTAACTTGGTGCCTTATGTTTTTCTCTGGATCTGTTGACCATGCCTGAAAAATCGAAGCTGCTTCTCACTGTTGCTAAGCACTGGCTGTTGTCATGATGCTTTTTCTGTTTCCCTTTAATGCATCCACAAGTCTGCTGTAGTCCATCTATTAAGATAGTTACAACCTGACCTAGATAGGCAAGGTTATCACCGGGAAAAGGTGACTTCTGTGTCCAAAGATAGAACCATGTGGCTCCTAAGTGGGCATGTAAACCTGTGTACCTAGCCAACTTTGGAGACAGACATTCCACCTTGTCCTTTGTACCTGATCTTAACCTTGCAACTGTATGGTATTTTAAAGCTACTGTAAGCACTAAAGCTTTTATTGTCCTTCTTCATTTAACAAACATGCACAGAACCTTGCTCTGGGTCTCAGTTCTGGTCCATGTCAAGTTCTGGCCCAAATGCTATTCTTTTCTTTCTTCTAGTCTGTTCTCTGTTTTTTTATTTGTAACTTTTGATAGGCTTTTGCAGTCATTTTGTATTACACATATTCTTAGACTAATGATAGGTCACATCCAGAAAAACCTAGCACAATTTAAAAGTCCTGTAAGTTGAAAATGCCTTGAGTCTACCTGCCTTAGTTAGAATCCTAGCTTGGCAGCATGGTCTACTATGGAGTCAGCTGTTTCCCCTTGTGACAGAGGGCACAGACTAGGACCTGGGGTTTGCTGCCTCTGCCCAACATTGCCAGAGAGGATCCGACAACCTTTTAGTAACACCCAAATACAAAATTCCGAGTGTAGTTTCTACTGAATGCATATTGCTTTTGCACCATTTTAAAGTAGAAAAATGGTAAATCAAAGACCATCTGAATTTAGTGCTGGCACAATTTCTCTTGGCCAGGCCTGGGAAATTACAGCCTATGTTTTCAGTGCTATGTCTCCTCTTATGAACGGTTTCAAAACTACTAGGTTCTGACAGCTTGTTACAAGTTCTGTTTATTGTTCAAAAACCTAGAGGAAATTCCACTCTGCCAACAACACCCTTGGGTTTTTACTTGGTAGGGATATGACAACAATTCTCATTAAAAATGATGCTAGAAAAAGAAAGTTTTGTTTCCAACCCTGGGAATTGTGACAATTAACAAAAGCTGAGAGCCTGAGCAAGGAACAAGACCTATGTCAGAGATTCTGGTTTTTAATTTCTCAAACATCATTTTCCAATGTGTGTCAAATTTTAAAAGAAAGTGCAGTAGTGTATTCTTTACCACTAAATTCATCACATTGGGCCTTTTAGGACAGAGACTCCACTCACAAAATTTTGGTGTCTCCAGCATGCAATTCAATGGGTGGTACATCTTGAATTAATGTCGACAGCTCGGTGCATGTATTAGTGGGTTTCTGGCTAGCTGATTCTTACCTTGCGAAGTGCAAAATTTTAACTTGAACTTTCTTTTCACCTTTAAAGTCAATTTCATTGAGGAATAATCTTGTACAATAAGATGTACCTTTGTTACAATACAGTTTGGTGACTTGACAAATGTATACATCCATGTTACAACCATCCTAGTAATAGAGACTTTGCATCATTTCCCAAATTCCTCTGCAGTCAGTTCTCCCTACTTGATGATTTTTGATTGGAAATCATCCAGCAAACATTTCCTTTGCTTCATTTGAAAAAGATACTGAATGTAAGTGTGCTCGCTAAACTATCTGAAGCCTTTGTTAGAAATAGCACTTACTATGGTACCTGTGAAAGTGGATGTTGAGTGAGGCAACTCTTTTTCACTGAACAAACTTGCACAGTACTGCTTGGAATGTACTTGCTTGCTTTTGGACATTTTTTGATCTTCTGTTTAACACATACTGACGCCTGTACTATATGTACTATACTGACACCTGTACTATAAAAATCACTTTTTTCTTTTTTTTATTCACGTCTTTGACTCATTTTACTTGCTTCTTTAGATCTATGGTTTGGAAAATCAGATAAGCAATCTTATTAGGATTATTTAAAATAAAAGTAGGACTTTCCCATGAGTAATGAGTCCAGATTTGATGTGCTTACTTGGTTACATGTCTTAGTTACTTTTTACTTGTTGTTGAGACAAAATACCTGACACCCAAAGTTAGGGAAGGAAAGGTTAATTTCTTTCAGTTCTTAAAGGTTTCAGTCCATACTCAGTTGGCTCCAAGGCAGGGTGGCGTGGCAGGGTCGCTATTCATGGATGGCTGCAAACAGCATGGCATGAAGAGAGAGTGAGACACACCTTCTTCCTACACTTACATCATATGTTGGCTCCACACCTAGGTGGGTGTAGCACTCACACCACCAATCCAAGCACTAGACCATGAACCAATCACAAATTCTAGATTTGGTTGAGTTCATAATTCATGAGGCTTGGGGACCACTGACATAAGGCATGACAATGTTTTCACTCCAGTGTCTTTGTGCCTTCCTGGTTTTTGGCTTTAGACAACTCAAGCCCAGCCATTCTCATTGCTCAGCTTCCTACTGGCTCCTCAGAGAAACTGAAGGCTGATTCTGTGATTGTCTCAGTGGGACCTCAGTGGGTGTAGGCTGGGCAGTCATTTTCCACATTCATTTTGAAGACTGAATGACAGGCATTTTACTCATGCTACAGTTTTAAATTCTCAACTGCAGAATGCAGAAGCCTAATAAATTCTCGTAGTTTTCATTAAGACTATTAGGATAATTATTTATATCACAGTGATTCTAGTTCAACTACCCATATAGTGATTTTTAAAATCTTCTATGGTGCCTCATTAAGGACATTGTCAAAAGGCAAACTGCACTCTTAATGACTCTGTTGTTCTTGGTCTTCTTGGAGGCACCACTGAGAGCTGTAGTTTAAGCACAGACTGCTTGACTCTTGGCCATTCCAGAAGAACTACCCAGAGGACTCACGGGACATCCTGTATTACATTTGCAAACAGCCAACAAGACCTGCAAAGAAGGAGAAATTCAATCTGGCCATTTCGAAAGGACAGGAGTACAAGTAAAAGTGGTTGTGGATTCTTGTTGCTTGGAGATTTGAATACTGTGCAATAATAATAATAACAATAATAATCATTCAACAATGGTGCACAAAATAGCTAAATCTGCAAAAAGCAGTGAAATTTTAGTGACTTTCACCCACATGGTGAGAAGGGGGTTACTCAGAATCTTCAGCTCTAGCCCTGGAGCTGGTCTGCTAGGCTGAGGTCTTTGATGATGAAGGGTGATCTATCATGCACTTGATACATGGTGCTGAAGAAATGAGATGTGTGGTCAGTGGTCACTATGGCCCTGGCAATGTATGCTCACTGGATCCTGTAGCTGCACATTAGAGGGTGTTTGTGGGAGGGTTAGGAACGTAAAAATCAGAGGGTGAGAGGGGAAAAAGGAAAAAATCAGAATAATTAGGAGAGGGCATGCATAACACCTGAATGTTAGTTGGAAATTTTTCTAATAATATTTTCTCATAGATAAACCAATCTCATTTTAGATAATTTTATATAAGGTACATAATAACATTTATGCCTAAAAAGCAATATACATATGAATTTCTTCCCGAAGATTTGTGTGATTTACATGCAAAAGATAATGAAAAAGAGATATAACTGCTTTTTGATTGACCCTTTCTTCACTTAGTGCTTGGTACCATTTGTTATGGACTGAATGTTTTTCCTCCCCTTTATCCTCAAATTATGTGTTGACTTCCTGACACCCATTTAGAAATTGGGGACTCCGGGAAGTAATGAAATCATTCTGAAGGCAGAGGCTTCATGAATCATATTGGAGCCTTCATAAAGGTGACTTCAAAGAGTGCTCTTGTCCTCCTTCCGCCACACAAAGGTGCCGGAGAAGCAGTTGGCTGTACACTAGAAAGAGAGCCCTCTCCAGAACTCATGAGTCTCAGACTTCCAGGCTGTAGAACTGTGAGGAGGACTTTTTGTTATTTCTCAGTGTACCCTGTACTCTTTTGCTTTACACAGTCAAAAAGGTCTAAAATACTCTATGTGTTATCTGGGTCACTCTCTATGCCTCATTCTATTTCCGTGTTCTCTTTTATAGAGAGTCACTCACAACGATGTGATTCTGTATTCTCTACTTATTTATCTACTTGTTTAGGAACCACCTCCCTCACTAGATTACAATGTCCACAAGGAGAAACATTTGTCTGTCCTATTCATTCATGCATCTTTAGTGATGAAGAAATATAAAAAACATACAGCAAACATTGCATTTCATTACATTACAAAATATAATCTGTAGCCTTTAAAAATGCTAGTGATAAATATCACACTTTGTCATGGAACATATTTAGAAAATGAAAAACGGAAAAGAAAAATCAGCCCCAGTTTTGCCTTGTAGACATAGCATGCACATTTCAGCATCTATTTTTTCCAAGAGTTTTTCACTCATTCACTTGCGTAGCAGGGACTGAGTGAGACACCAGAATAGATATTCATGAAGAGACGCTTCCATTTCCACTTCCACACTGACACGGGGAAATGCAGTCTCCTTGGAGCAGATGCTTGTGATTTCCCTCAACACCTGGGCGGCCCCTGGGGCTGTGCAAATGCATCCCAAGGTGGAGGCTGGTTCTGAATCCAGTTCTGGGAACTGGAGCACTGACAGCTTGACTCAGTGCCACATGCTTTGACGGAGGCAGAGAAAGTTTAAAGAACTAGTTTTGGTGGTAGAAATAAGAGTGATAGCAAATTCAGCCGGAATCCTTTAGAAGACTGGTCAAACTTTCTGTTTCTCTCTCTGCTGGTTGAACAGTACATGAAAAGGTTAACAAAAATCTTAAGAAAAAGTCCTGGGCTTCCTGGTGATATGAACAATGATGTCTCTGCCAATTAGTTAAAAAGAAAATCCTTGTTACCAATTTGTTTCCTAAGAAGATTAGATGAACCACAGTTGATGGTTTAAAAAAATAGTATTGATGTTTATGTTTTTAAACAATTCTAGTGTCCTCCAAAAATGAAAGCTTTCCCTTATTTACATCCTTCTCTGACTCTTGTAAATTTGCAAAACAATAACATTTATAGAGAAGACCTCAAGGTCTAGGCTTAGGTTAGATTTTTGCCTCTCAGAAGGAGTCTCTGAGATAAAGATACAAGTAAGAGGTTTACTTTTTTATGTGATCCTGGGAATCCCTAGGAAGGGTCAGGGAAGTGAGAATGACCAGGAAAGGAAAGGAAGCCTGTACGAGAATGAGGTATATTCATGAACGGGTGAATTTAGCAGGATGGTGCTGTCGCACCCTGCCCCTTGGAGAGTATATAGACACACCTCACACCTGACAGATGAAACACATGCTGTGGTGTATTGCATTCATACCCTTCATGACTTGTTGGGGGTTGCTCATCTGGGGTAAGGGTCATTTTTTGCCCTATTTTGCCTTCGATGCTTAAAGGCCAAAGTCCTCTTGCAGCGGGTGGGAGTGGGGGAGAGGGGAACCAGATCTAGATGTAGAGAGCTGTCAAGGTAACTCAGAAAGGTGAGTGCTTAAATAGGAGTCAAGGGTGAGGCACAGGGCACCTGCTACAGTTGAGATGCCTTTCTCTAACCCCACTTCCACCCACCAGCTCTGAATGGGGCTTAATCATCCTGTTTATCTGTTAGAAAAGTGCTGTGTTGGTGTCCATTTGACTTTGTTTCCTTGCTTTTGAGTGGAAAAGCAGATTGGCTGCACTCTCTGTAGAGGAAGTTGCTCAGAGTTAAGGATTGCTTCAGAGGTGTGGGTACAGAACAAAGTATCTGCAGAAAATTGTTGTAATAAGGAGATTTCCATTCTGGAGGTAGGAATCTTATTCCTGGGTAGCGGCATCTTTCTTCCTCCTTCAACACTAACAGTCTCTGTATCTGTGAAAGTCTGGAATGACCTCAGATTTCTGTAAGCATCTCTCTGGGTCATCTTCTTCCCCCAGACCTAGCAAAACTCTCCTCTCAAGACTTGTTCTCTGCATTTATCTTATTGTTGGAAATATAGTTGCTAATTCTAGATTTAGGACTCCCCAGATGAAGAGAGGAGGAGGAAGAGGAAGATCCTGATAATTAAACCTGTAAAACACATACTTGGTAAGTAAAATATTCCATTATTGTCTGAGGATCATTTCTATTGTTATATTTGTTGTGCTAAAAAAATATAGTTCTTTGGATTTCTTTATCAATTTTTATAGCTTCTTTTGTTTTTTATTTATTAGAGAATTATTTAAAATGTCAACTCTGCTATACTTTATCATTTTTCAGGGATTTAGACTGTAAATTATCTACCTGCCTACTTCTCTAGAGATAGGTATGTGCACATTCCTATATCTAATCAAATATTGAATCACATTCTTTTTTTGTAGGTCTTGCTGTGTATTTCAGGCTGGCCTGGACTCACTATGTAGCCCAGGCTGGGCTTGAACTTGTGGAGATCTTCCTGCCTCAGCCTCCCGAGTACTGGGATTACAGGAGTGCACCATCATGCCTGGTTCTGAATCACAATTTCATTGTATTGTATACTATCTTATGAAGTTATTATAAAAAGTAGAAAAGATATCTATGCACTAACATGGAAAGACAACAATGTAAAAATCTGAGATAAACACTAACAGAATAGTAAGTAGATTTACTGTTTACTAAGAGGGAGTAACGACCATTGTCATTCCATGCTATGGTTCTGTTCTAAAGTGGCCCTGAGTAGTCTTCTCTTTGGAGGGGGGGTTTGGTTGGAAAAGGCAGTTAATTTGCGACATGACTTGGGAAGGTATATTCGCGTCCCTAGCTCCTTTATTTCTCTTTTTACTTTCTGGCCACCACAGAAGGCGTAGCTTTTATCTTCCAACCTCCATGATGTAGTTCTGCCTTGATGCCTCCTGACCATGGTCTGAACTCACTGGAACTGTGAAACCTCTCTCTCTTCCTTTAAATTACAAGCATTGGTGTTTTGTTTCAACCATGTCCCCAACTATACTACAACTATACTCCACACCCTCTTTTTGTTTAGGGGAAGGTCTGGAAGAAAGCACATCAAACATTTTAATAATATTTGGAGGTGAAGAAGAACTGTCAAGATAAATGGGTTTTCATGCTTTACTTTGTGTGTTTATCTCATTTGATTCTTCTTTAAAGAACATGGACATTTTAACAAATAATTAAAAAAAGAAAATAAAACCCAGCAGCCCTGTAATTGGCCTCACAAGAAGAAGTATTTTCTGTAGCTGGACATGCTGCTCTGGGAGTTGGCAGCAATCAGGAAGAGGAGGCTTTAGTCTCCACCCTCTGAGAACACACCCGGCTCATCACCCAAGGGAGATGGGAGCTGGGAAGTGCCAAAATGAGCACAGGACCCATGTAGACAGAAACCACCTGTCAGACTGATGAGACACAGAGCATTATGGGAAGGATGGAGCCCAAAGTTCAGGCAAGTGAGTGATATATAGGGAAAGTGTCAAGCAGGAAGTGTCGCCATGTAATCCGGCGCTCACAATGACACGCCCCACAGAATGGTGCCATGGGATGGGATGGCCACTTGTCTTCATGTCACATTGCCTCTACCCCCTCACTCCCTTGCTGTGTCACCCTGTGGTCACTTAATTGAGCAGAGTCTGATGTGGTCAGTGTACTGTATAGTCCATAATCAAGCTACATTAAAAAACTGTACCTTGGAATGTTATTTTGGGGCACTTTCCACAAGTCTTGTTCAGCATGGTAATGCTTCTGCTAGTAGCTGGATTCATGGAGTCTGTGTGTAAAGGTACTTAAAGAAATCAGGGTCTTTAGGAGGTGGATAGAACTTCATCCTCTATGCCTGGAACAGACTCTACAGGTGCACTAACACGTGTCTTTTGTGGTCTACTTTCCCCATGTAGAGATCAGATGCAGTACGAACGACTGGAAACTCCATTTAGGTCTGGAGGTTTCCCAAGCTTAAGTCCAGCTCAGCTTTTTACCAGATGACCTTATATAAGGAGTTTCTGGGTTAGATGAAATATTAACATAATTACTGATATCAGCAACATTCAGTTAAATTTTTTGAAGCATGACTGCACAGAAAGATGAACAGAATTTTGGAACTCTTGATCCCTTGTCAGAATCTTATTTAGTTTTAAACTGCCATCAGACCTTTAAAAATTTAGCAATATGAGAGCTTTTGAGAAAGAAGATCTTTCTTAAATGTCTTTATTTTAAATATATTAATATAACTGTGATAAAGGTATTTGTTCTATATTTCATGTATTTCTAAGAGTGCTATAAAAAAGGATACCTTAATTTATAGTCATGTATAATTACTTTGGAAACTGATGTGTGGTTGAGCTGATGTAGGTGTTACATTGTGCCTAGAATATTTTCAAAACCAGTTTGTTCTCCTCTATATATTCATGAAAATGTAGCAATTGAAGCAAAATGCATCAAATGATTTTTGTCAGTTGGTTGGTATATACCTCATTTACTTCTAAAACATTTGAAGTATCTCTCTCTCCCATCTTAAAGTTGAGGACCCTGACAGAATATTAGAATGTGCTCTGGGAACAAACCCTCAAACACATTCTAAGTGTGTAATAGTAAACATAACTCAATGCCAGCCTTAAATATTTTTCTACTGTTATACTTAGTAGCAAAACTGTCCACACTTCCATTTCCTTTTGACAAATCAGTGCAAGAATATTGTGACCACACAGAAATGCTGAAGACAAACTGTTTTTTTTTTCTGCTTTGTTTCTCAACTATATAATAGAAATAGACGGGCAGCACAATTGTAATGCTAATTATCTGATATGGAATGTATGAAAAATGTTATTTGCTGGTTTAGAGGGAGTAATTTCTGAAGCATGGAAAGGAAATCCATTAATTGCATTCTCAGTGTTGCTGCTTCCCCTTGATTTAGTGAACCGTTTTTTAAATCCTACAAAATCTGGCTCTCTCCCCAAATAACTGCTGCCCATGTCTAACTCTCTTGTACTTTGAATACCATCCCTTAGTTTTTACATTGTACATTTGCACTATATAAACCGTTACAGGTTTTTGCAAAGAGAAAGCGTATCTTAAAATATGTATTTTAGAAAGGTTTTATTTTACTTTAGCGAGAGGCTAAAAAATATGCTGAAGTGGTGAGACTTGTTGGTGAATTGTGGCCCTAACAGTCTGTGTAACGAAGAGGAGATGGGAAAGAAATAGCTTGGAAGCAGAAACAGTGTAGAGGGAGAGTTTCACAATAGACAGTGACTAAAATGATGACAAAGTTTTCAGCCTATGAAACTGGAAAGATGTAGTGCATTTAACTGAGATATAACGGAGAAGAAAAGACTCAGAAATGTCTGGGTAGAGGAAGTGGACATCTGATCAGTTCTACTTTGTGATACCTGCGGAGAAACATTGCTGACATAAGGATGCCCTACAGGCAATTGGAAATTTCAGTGTACAGTTCTGAAGAGGCATTGGAATTGGAGATACAGTGTGGTAGATGCAACCCTGTGTATATGTGTGTTGCGGGGAGGAGGTGGGGAGATAGTACTACTAACCAAGATATTAAAAGAAGAGAAGATTTAGAAGGAATGTCTGGGCAGAGAACATTGATATCTGATAATACAGAGGGAACTGGGAAAATAAGTATAACTCTCCCATTTCTGCGTCAATAGTGAAAATGATACATTTGGATAAGAAAGAGAGGGTAAAGACATTTAAGTTGTAGAGGAAAGATGATTCCGTTTACGGCTTTTCCACAGTTTTTTAATTTAGTTCATGGAGACTCATTATAATAGATAAATAGTTTTGTAACTAAAAGAGAAACGAGATAAAGACTTGGGGTAGTATTCATGTAGGGTTGAAGCCATTTGCATGGTTGAAGTCTTCCTAAGTCAAAGCACGGAGCAGGAGAGAAAAGGCGACAGTTGGATGCAGAATGCAAACACAGGCAAGAAGGAGAAATTTCCTGGTTTGGAGCAACTTCTTGTAATCATCATTTCCTTAACGGTAACACAGTAATAAAAATAGTAAGTTTCTTATAGGTTTGTTTTGCTGATTCCTTAATAAAAACTTCAGAAAAGCTTACCTACTACTGTATGCAAAAGATATACATATTTACAAAATAAATTCTTTGTCTTGGCTAAGGTGCTTAGGTAAATCTTTCTCCCTAAAGATGGAAAACGAAGAACAAATAAGATGGCAAATGAAGGAAATGATCAGCTACTAAGGTAAACTGGGGATAGTTCTTGTCCTCATGAATACAGTAGCTAAGAATACTCTTGGGGCACCAACGTGACCACATTCCAGCTTGATGACATTGTACAAGATTCTCCAAGGTTGTTTTACTTTGATAAAAGAGCAATTTTATATTTCATAGGAATATTGTAGCAACATTTATGACACATGATAATCAGTTGCATAATGTTTTCAAAAGAGTGAAACCTGGGAGGATTTAAGCCCAGGGAAGAGAGAACAGTGTCAAACGATTGAACTTACTCATCTGAGTGAAGATAAAGAGACGCCACTGTATTGGGAAATAGGAAGGGATTATTGACTTGGGAAGAGTAGGAGAGATGCATTCTGACTGTAGATGAGCTGAGATGCAAAAAGAAAGTGAGAAAAATGAAGACAGCATGACCTTCAAGCATAGTAGATAGAAAAATGGTAACTGTCAAAAGGACTTGTAGGGAGGGGAGTGTTTCGTTTCCTGGTCGGTTGTTTTTCGTTTAATAGTGACGCAAAAATAAGTCCATTTAGTCCAAAAACAAGTCCAAAGTAGATCACTTTGTATGTTTTCATGGCATCCTTTCAACTCTGATTTTATAAAGGATTATTAAAAATACTGAGTATGTGTCACTTTGGATGAAGGCCTTTTCTTCATTTAAGTTTAAATAAAAGCTTATTTAGCTATCAGGGTTGTGTTTTCATCAAGATAAATAGTTCAAAACTGCAAGAAATACTTGTTCTTTTTCTTTCTCAAATCGTGGTCTGTTTGAAATCAACTTAACCAAACCAGATAGAGAAATTGCTCTGTATTTGAAAATACGGACAAAATTTCTGAGTTTCAATATTGCCCTGTGTGCAAATGTTTTCAGCCTAGCAGATGTATTGCTAATTAAAATTTACACACACAAGCACACACAGACACATATATGAAAGCCAAGGAACTCTAAATGAAAGCCAAAGAACACTTCAAAATGTGTGGTGAGCTAAGTTCCTACAATGCCCAAAGGAACCTTGGTCACAGATGGAACCTTGTGCTTCTTGTATCTTCCTCCAGCATACCAAGTTCAGGCAGCTGGTGTTGATGCCTACTTCTTATCAGCTCTGTGAACCCAGATATGCAGCTGTTTTTCTTCCATTTACTATATTTCCTTAGTGTGTATTCTATAGCACAAGAATAGCTTTCTCTGTGGAACTTGAAATTCACATACTGCCTTTTAGTGTATTTTTGTCATGATTCTTAAATCTATGTATCTCCAGTGGTTTGCGCTGCGTCTGAGAGCGTCCATTAAGTACTTGAATCAAGGGATAAACAAATGATCTACCTGATTTATATTGACTTTTCATCATCACATAGTTTTATGGCATGATAGGCACACTGATACGTGGCATTTTCTATGAACTTGTTATTCATATAATTTGACATTTTTTAAAGCCTGACCTCCAGAAGAAAGACTTCCATCAATATAGCCTGCCACTCGGCTGCATTTCAGATACCATGGAGGCACAAACACTTCTAGCATGCGTTGCCAATTTTTCTTGAAAGTGAAATTATTTCCATAGATCTCAAAGGATTTGAAATATATTCATAGAGTATTTTTCCCACGTTGTAATTTGTGGTTTTACTTTTTTTTTTTTAACCAGCAGTTCTGATGCCAAATTATGAGATCATCCCAATTCTGCCCCATATTTCAAAAGATAAGTGAAAGTACACACTCAAGACAGCTAAACAAGCCTGCCACCTGCCTGAATGCTATCTGTGCGCCTTTTGGATCTAAGGGGAAACTATCGTCTCAAACTGGGTGCTGCAGAATGACGGAGTGATAACCTTGAGTGACTCTTTACAGGGGTTTCCTTCCATTGTGCAGATTAGAGGACACTGAGCCATTTCCCAAATGAGGACTGAAATTTTGTGGTATTGATTACCATTCTGTCTACTGATCTCCTTTCTTCCCTTTATCTCATTCCTCAATATCACCGATATCTCCAATATTCTCAGATTCTCGTTATCGCTAAAGCCCCTTGCAGTTGTATTCCAAACCCACCATTTTTTTAATTCCACCGATGTTTACCACATTCCTGAAAAGCTGGAAACAAATGAAAACAAAAAGTAATTTGTTATGTCACGGGGACATTGGTAGTACTTCCGGTACCTACTTACTCAGTGAGCTTCCTCTACTAGAGAAGAGGAGAAAGGAGAGGGGAGCAGAGAGTAAGGGGGCAGACGAAGAGGGCTGCTGAAAATCTTAAACCTAAGGAGAGGTTAGACCACCATGTTTGCCTCCATTCAAGATTGCCAGCCTGCAAAGATTTTAGCTAGTGGCCCTGGTTTTCTAAAATCTTACCCTTCCCCTGTTTTTCTTCACCCTAGGGTGTGTTTTGTTTTCTCTAGAGCTATTTGCCTTCATACACCTTACACAGACACGCACAGACACACACATGCACACACACGCCCACACACACACACACACACACACACACACACATGATGGATGCCTATTTACTAACTGCAACCCAGGTGAGGGAGTGCTCAGAAACCAGAGTTTCTTACAGGCTTGGTTCTGCTAGAGGCTCCTCTGCTCCTGTAGACTCTCATGATTTAAATCTTCTTGATTCTGTCACACCTGCCATTACTTCTTGTACCTAGTCTATCACTTTTTGAAGCTCACCAGAAACAAAATGCTGTTTCTTAAATTCTCCCTTGGGCATAGCACGGTGTTAATCAGGATTCCATCAGCAGTACCTGATAGAAACTCAACATGAGTTAGTCTAAGCCCAAAGGAATTGTTGGTGCATGTAGCTGAAGACTGAATGAGGTGGTTTTGCTTAAGGCATTGATGGACATGGAGTTTAAATAAGTAGATTACCATGCTACCCCTTTGGCTCTCTTCTTCCCTTTCATTTCTTGGGTCTGCTTTCATCTGTATTACTTCATTTTCCTACTATCTTGATGTGATAGTGCTTCTCCCAGTGGATAATGTCCTTGCATCCCATACTCTACTCTCTGAAAGACTGATGACATTGAAGATCTCCAGAATTCATGTAAGTCTCTTAAAAAAAATCCCTAATAGTCATGTTGGGTTGGGCTATTATTTATTAACTCTGAAGAAACTTGGATGAACAAAAATGACAAATAATGGGCATGAGCCTAAAACAATTATGTTATCAGTAGGTGTGAATTCTTAAATCTCTAATGGAGTGGGAAATTTTCTGCTTAGTTTGTCACTGTATGCTTGGTATCTGGCATATTAATACCATTTCTTTATAATGTAATGTTAAATGAGCTGCAATTTAAAGCAAAAGCCAGGGACCACTAGGTCATAGGGACAAATAGCAAGATAAGATACAATGATTTTTGTTACCACAAGAAGAATCACCTTAGTGAGTTGTCTTGATTGTGAAATTATAATGTAGTTGGCACCTGTAGATGAGAAAGATGAATATGATCAGTGATGTGCTTTTAACTGTTCAACAACTGACTTCCCAAGGGGACGGGGGACAATCAATTTGTGTTCCTATTGTGCAAATACTGCAGCTGTGGTGGAAATCAAGCTAACATGAGTCATGGAAGACAGAGGGAGGAAGAGGTCCATCCATTCAGTTCCCAAGGGCCTGTTTGAGACTTGTCACTATGAATTCCTTGGAAGCTTCATCAGTTGCATATGAGACTTGGAATTTTCTGAGGATAACAGATCACAATCTAAGTTCTTTATCCCCATATTTGAAATTAAACATCAAATAGTGTTCTAATGTAGCATTGACCAAGATATTTGGTCAGAAAAGGACTTCAAGTGTTTCAAAGAGAAGATCACTAGAGAAGTAGGTGGCCTAGTGACCTGGGTTCAGTGTTGGTGGGAGGGTTACTAAGAATTCCTGTATCACCCATGGCTGGCTTGAAGCTACTCTGCACTCAGCCCCCGGGAAGGGATTGTGTTTCAGAGAGCAGTGATTTAGAATTTGAGCGGAGGTAAAAATATTACAGTACTGAAACCTCATAGATATACTACTTGTGGTTTGCTGGGTTTCTGGAGAGCAACGATATCACCACGACAGGGTAACATTTCTTTGGATGGTCATCTAACAGTCTTAGCTTTGCATATGAGGAATCTGTAATGAAGACAGGGTGCTCATGGAGTGTATTGGTCAGAACAGTCTGGGTTAGACTTGAGCACACTCAAGTTTTGTGGCTTGCACGACACAAAGTTCTTCCACATTCATTCTTTATGTTCATTTTAGACGGCAAAGACCCAGCATGATAGATACGCTGTTTTTTGACTCTTGTTTCTATTATTGCTGAAGCCAAAGAAGAGCCACATTCACACAACGGAGCTTCAGTAACTCATCAATTCTTCTCTTTTTGTTGGATGAACCCCAGGGCAGGCAGGATGGTGCAGTCCTCACATGTGCCATTAGATGGAGCTGGCCAACAGCTCTAATACACTCTGAAAACTCAAGTTAAATTTCTTCTTAGGGCTTGGAAGAAGGATACAGCCATATGCGTTGTTTGAATTAAGTCCCCAGCAATCTTGAATAATTCTTGTGGAGGAAGTCCTAAAGGACATACTAAACCTTCTGCTTATAAGGGGGAACTCTAGCAATGAAGTGCAAAATACAGGGTCAGAGATTGGTATGCTAAACAGGTAGATAAATAAAGCTAAGTGTGTGTTGGTTGAACAAATAATGAAATTTCACTGGAATGGAATTATCTCTTTCTTCTGCAAATACCTTTTGTGATTCTTCTTTAGATATTTTTCCATGGTGATCTCATCTTTTTCATTCAATTGCGTTTTTACTTTGGGTGAGAATGATTGTTTACACTTTTCTCTGATAAGAAGACAGCATAATCAGGTTTATCCTTCTCCCAGTAGATTTTATAGATAGAATTGAGAAAAAAAATTTTTTTAATAAATAGGAGTCAAGTGCTGAATGAGGGTCATTTATATATGAGATACAGTAAAGTTAGGGAAGCGAAGGTTTTATCCCAGAGCACACAACTTTACAGATTGCAAAATTTTTTTATTCAAGTTTGTGAAATTGTTTCCAAAAAATTCAAAAATAAAACATTTTTTTACAACCTGACAAACAAAATAGAGATCTCTTTCTACCATGCTCAATCCTTGAGGTAGCCAAGTACTTTCTGTTGTTAGATGTAGTTCGGCCCATATCTTTTTCTACACCCACAAATACATGTATGTGTCTTTAGAAAGGACGTAGATATATAGGTGCATCTTCCCTTATTCTTTTCTTTCTTTTCCTCTTTCATAAATGAGGTATAAGTATGTCCACAACTCAGAAATGTGCAACTTTTTAAAGAGCAGAATATATTCATTGTGAGAAAGGAAGCTTCTAAGAAAAGAAATGTTCAATTGTAATTTAACATTTGATGAACATCACTATAGGTCAGTATTTATCAAGCTGTGGATTTACCCACTTGTGAATCAAAAAATCAATTTGCTGGATCCCATCCAGGAATTTTAGCAAAGTAACTATAACACAATAGTCAATACCAGAAAGCTTTACATTTGATAAGGATAAGGATTGTTTTGTGCCAAATTGAGATAATAATAGCACCTGCCTTGCATGTGGTTGATAAAATTAAATGAACTGCTTTATACAACATGTTTGGAACAATGGTGATACCCTCCTTCCTGATCTTTACAATTTTTGTAATCCAAGGGTAGAAAAATGCACTTCGTTTTATTTTGATTTACACTCCTCTGTTCACTGGTGATGCTGGGCACCCTTTAATACATGTATTGACTCTTCGCCTTTTCTCTTAGATACATTCTCTTTTGTTTATCTCAGGCCTATTTTCTTCTGCTTGTGATTTGATGTAAAGACAATTAATTGGTCTTTCTTTCTACAATAGGGATATTTATCCTTTGACTTTCAGATTTTTTTTCTGATCTATCACTCAACTTTATTTATGGTGGCTTTTTTGTCACTTGGACATTTAAAGGTTTTGAAATGAAATTATTAATTTGTAAGTTTTGAAAACCCTTTGGATTCTTTTCTTGCTTGGTAGAGACTTCCCCACCCAGTGGGCATATAAATATTCTCCTAGATTTTCTTCAAATAATATTTATTGCTTCACTTTTATATTAGATCTTTATTCCATCTGAAGTTTATTTTTGTGTAGGTCCCATGTAAAGGATTAAATGTTGTTTTATTCCAGATGAATAGTCAATTATTCTGCTTTAATTTATAAAATAAACTTTTCATTCATGACTGGATTTAAGTCCCACCTTCATCACATATTAAGTTCCTATATATGTTTGGGTATATTTTTGGACTCTTCTCTGATTTCTTTGACCATTCTTATGTAAGGATCACACTATTTTGATTGTACTAGTTCAGATAATCTCTCCTTTCTTCATTTGTCTACATTGGCTCTGCAATACTGAGTGATTTTTTTGTTATAAAATTTAAAATCATACTGTTCATTATTATTAAAGAAGACTATGATTTTTATAGCAGGTTAATATGTATTGAAAGAATCAACTTTTCTTCACCTTAAATTTCTCATCCACTTATTTAAATCTTAATTTATCACTTTCATTGTACTCTTCACCTAGAGCTTTATTTTGTTGGTTTCTTGGAAGTCTAGTTTCTATTATAATTAATTATGAATGGATTTTTAAAACTCTTTATAATACTAAATGACTCCTAGTAAAATACTTATTAAACTTTAAAAAGTCAAATTTGCTTTTTATTTCTAATAGGTTTTTTAAAATTATGGTTATACTTTTTTGGGTGTTTTAGACATATAGTTACATAATCTATCAATTACAATAATTTTTTCTGTTTGCAAATTTACATCACACAGTATATTTTATTAATTCTACTATTACAGTAGTTAGAATATCCAAAGGAGTGCTTAATACAAATGATATGTGCTTTCTTTTGTTTTTAATCATATTGATTACTACTTCACATTTGATATGATGCTTGATGGTAGTCTTTGATAGTAGTCTTTATCATGCTTAAAATATTTCACATATTTCTGTTTATTTCAGCAGTTGTGACTGCTAAAATTCATCAAGTGTATTTTCAGTCCCTGTTTATTTAATTTGTTGTGACGAATTTTGTGGATAAATGTTTTAGTATTGATCCATCTAGCATTCCTGGAACAAATGGCTATGTTGAATGCAAAGATGGGGGGAAAAAAAAGGAAATGAAAAACTATTTTTAATGTGAATTCATGTGGAGAGAAAGCAAATAGACACCAAAAGGCAAGTCGCAAATGTACTATTACTGATGTTTGGATCATGTGGAGTTTTTAAAGAAGGGAAATGAAACACAAAGAACATGAAGCACAAAACAAAAAGCAAAATGTTTCCAAGTGGCCTAATTATATTTCTGGCAAGGAATCAAGGGAGGTTATATCTTCTGATTACCGAGCAGACAAGTGAACTTTTTTCCATCTGGCGAACACGGGTCTCGGCATAATATTTGAGCGAAACTATAGGGTGGACTTTGGCTGTGGTGTTGCCAATATTAGGGGAAGGGCAGCAAATATGACTACTGATTGTTTTTCTCTTCCAATGCCCACATTTTGTTGGTCACTAAGTACCCCCAAAGCAGAATTTGTGTTTTCTCTCACAGCTACTGGAGGGAAGAAATACTGAGATTGCTTTTTATTTTATTTTATTTGTTTATTTATTTTTTACTTTCATTTTTTAAATTTTTATTTTATTTTTTTATTTTGAAGATAATAGAAATACAACAGAACAAGACAGAACAAAGCCAATTGAGACAGTGCAGTGAATTTGGTACAGAACTTCACAGCAGGTTACTGGGATAACAGTAATAGGTACCATAGTGTATCTCATTATCTTCACAATAGTTGTCTAGTCAATTCGGTACAGCAAAATCAAACCAAAGACAGAACATCATAAAATCAATCAAAAGAGAATATTGAATAGAGTAAAGCAATTAATCAAAATGAAACAAAACTGAAAACAACACTTTCTTTCAAAGAGAAGATAGAGGAGACCCCCCCCCATTTGCTATATTGCATACAGCTATCCTGCCAAGAGATGCTCAGACCTCTGTCCCTAGTTGCTAATGATGGGTGGGGAGTGAAATGTTTGATTCCAAGCCCGTGCACCGGTAGGCTCACAGGAGACACTTCTGGGTCTCCTCGTGGCTCACACGGGAGGAAGGCGCTTACCAAGAAGGCAGGTGAATTGCTTCTTTGTGCAGCCTCCTGGGTTCCACCACAGCTGTGGCTGGATCGAAATACTGAGATTGAAGGGCAAAGATTCCAGGGCCTAAGCTTGACCTGTGGTGTTGGTATTAAGAAGTGAGACCACGGAAGGAGCAAACGCAAAGGCTCAGCACTGAGTTTGTGTTAATATCACGGATTCAGCCTGGGCCCATTCCAGAAATTCTCATTTACTGTTCCAAAGTGGAACATCTACATTTTAATGAAGAGCCTCATCTAGCAACTACAATTAGGAACAAAATCATGATGTTTCACTTAACCACAGACTGTGTACATAACAGTGGTTCTGTAAGATTAAATGGAGCCACCTGGGCATGGTGATGCATGCCTGTAATCTCAGCTTTTGGGAGGCTGAGGCAGGAGGATTTCTAGAAGTTTGAAGTCAACCTGGGCTACAAGGTGAACTCAAGGCCAGCCTGAACTACATAGTGAAACCCTATCTGGAAAAAAAAATTATAAAAATGAGACCTAAAGTTTTATTTTGCAGAGTGACATCATAATCATCAGGACATCAGAGCAGAACATATCCACCTGTTTGCAGTGACCCCGGTGTAAACAGATCTACTATGCTGCCAGGAGTAAAACAGTGTAGCACGTGTTGCTGTGTACAGTCCACAATGCTTGATGGAGAGAATAGCTATGTTGCAGATGAACTATATGTTCATCACTATTTTAGAATATTCACTATAAAGCAGTGTCCCCAATTAATACCAACATTGGCCTCCTATGTCCTCTTACCATGTCTCTTGATCGTATCATTTCCTTTTGGGCATGTTTTAATCTCATGTTAATTTGTTCATGATAGATTTAGGAGCAAAAGCTTGTAAGCTATGCACATGCATATTACACACACACACACACACACACACACACACACACGGTAATACTGCTACGGGAAATGTGCACAAGCTAAATTCGTGTCTCACCATGCCAATGAAAGGACTCGAGGATGTGTAGATAAGTAAGAAGAAGTTGATTAGGGGAAAGCCCTTGAAAACAGGAGGCAACCAGAAAGTAGATTACCATGGGGACCCTTTGTCTAGGAATTTTATACATGAAAATGACCGCATCATAGCCCACTCTGGGTCAAGCTGAGGTCAACCTATGAACAAGAAAGTTTAACTAGAAGTGGGCCTTTGGAAACTCAGGGCACATAGCTAGCATCCGTTGACAAGGACCATTAGTTCGAACCTTTTTAAAACTGTCAACGCAAGCTGAACAAAGACATCCTTTGGAGGGGTATGAGTGAATTCTTGGTGGTGCTGGTCATCTCCCACCTTGTTTTTAGCACATTCTTGGGTGGGAGCATCCCAGCAATTTAACATGAGACCCTTGCTTCCTGGATCATTGGAGCCCTGGCCTTGGCCACCATGTTTTTATCCTGGGGCCTGATTTTCTCTCAGCATTTCATCTCACCTTTTCCTTCACTGAGTCACCCTGACTTCCTCTCATGCTTTCCTGCAATAATATCACGTAGTTTTGTGGAAGTTCATGTGATGGTGTTTGTATAGTGTAGCAATCACTTAAAGACATCTTTCTCAAAATGCAGCCCTATCACATGTTTGCACTGAGCAGTGAGTGATTTCTTTGGAAAATATGCCCTGTTCAGCTATAGGATAACTTGCCAATGTCTGACTTGAAAATTCTAAGAAGATCTACCAAGATCTGAAGAACAAAAATTTGGGGATGGAACCCAGTGAATTGTCTTCTAACAAGCCCCTGTGGCATTCTGACGTGGACAGCAGTTGAAAAACCCTATCCTTGACTTGGATTAGTAAGTAGTTAGAGAATCACATCCCTGACTGACAGTTGTGAGATTGCTTCACTAAAAGAAAAGAGTTTGGAGGACTAAGGCTGAAGATAACACTTCTGATTGCTACAGGCAGTCAAGAATGTAGATACAGGAAGATGTGGGAGTAGATCTAAGGAGATATAGAATGTTCAAGGATACAGGAAAAGACCTTGATGGTTTCTAATAAGGGAATCAGAGGTGTCCCTCAGCAGTTTCAGCAAAGAGCTGAGGGTGGGAGTCATAATCCTCAAGGTTAAGAGGAAAGGAATGGTAAGAAAGAGAGAGCGTGGGTACCGCATGGCCTGTTTATTGTAGATCAATGACTTTGAAAGGAGATTAAATTGGAGATAACAATTGAGTTCATGAAAAACAGGGTTTTGTTTGTTTTTCCTCTTTGGATGAAATGATACTGATATAGGGGGATGAAACTCCCAACATACTATGTCCAGTATGAGTTCATGTTCTCTAAAATAGAGAACGAATTTTAGGAACAACGGAGTTTAAGAGCACAATATATTTATTGAGAGAAAGAAAGCTTCTGTCTGAGAGAGACAGAAGGGGTCCTGAGTGGGTTGCCAAGGACTCTGTCTTTTCCAGGGACTTTGATAGAGTAAAATCATGGTGCGAGATGGGTTCAAGGTGGGGAAAACTGGGGACTTACAAGGCAAATGGGCATAAGGTGGGACAGAACTATGGTTAACCAATAAGATTAATAGTTCAGGTACAACTGATTAAATTGGGGACAAATGGGGAAGCGAGCCATGTAGCGGGCTTTCTTAGAGAGCAGTGACTCTTCCCTAGGGGGCTGGGGTGGTGACTCCTGACTTCCTCAGGGTGATAGGCAGCTATTTAGAATATCACCCCTTAGGACATGGTTGTATTGGTTTGATCCTTCCTCTTGAGGCCTGGCCCACAGCAAGAGGTATCATTCCCCCCATAGTTACAAGGTATCTAGGCTTCTGCTCTGGCACCTTGGAGGACCCAGCCCTGTCTAACTGCCTATATAATATTTCTAACTAATTCAGCTGCGTGCCACAATACCAGGTTTGGAGATAGAAGCTCCTGCATGCAGGAATATGTAGCGGGTAGTGATTTTCCCTTTCTGAGTCAGGAGGAAGGGTATGTCCTTTGGACCATGATGAGTACGGGCAACCAGAGTCTCCTTTCCTGTTTAAGATTAGCTTCTGGCTTGACCTCTCCCCACCTTGCATTAATGTCCAGAGTAGCTGCTTCTGCTCAGAGCTTTTTGCCTTCTTGCCTTGACTCCCTCCATTTCCTCCCTCTGTTCTCTTATTCATGAGGTTCACAGCCTTGGACCTTATGTTGGTGCTTGTCAATGCTTGGTTCCAAGCACATTTTCTTTCTTCTGGGATTAACCTTTCAGCTACCTCTGTCACCACCCCCTGGGGCACACCTGGGGGTCTTATTTTTAGGACTTCTATTGTAAATCTCACACAAGCTGCTTCCTGCTCTGGAAATCTCACAACAAAGAGGACTCTTCAATTAGCATAATTACTATAGTTCCCACATGCATAATTCCTCTTGCCTAAACATTAGACCATCAATTCACCATTCAGGCTTCACAGGACAATAAAGCCCAGGACCAAATGTGACCAGGGGTTGGAGTTTCTCTCCTGCAGTATTATGTGTCTCTCTAGAGATGGAAGTTAGGGGAAATCCTGGGGAGTATGGATGGCATGTTGTGGGGGATAGAGAGCGTCTCACATCACTGATGGCTAAAAATTCACAGCAGGAGCAAGATAGAAAAATTGGGTCTTGGCTTAACATAAAAAGATTTATGTCTTTCTGACTGGCTTTATTATTAATTATTTCATTTTCATTTTCTCCTGTTGCAGGTAGAACTCTGGTGTCTAACCAGAGACTTCATGTTGATATAAGGGTAAGAAACTTTCAACCTGATAGATGTCCCATATGAGTTCATGCTAACATCAGAGCATGAATTTTTGGAACAATGGAGGTGAACGGCAGCATATACTTATTGTGGGAAAGAAAGCTTCTGCTCAAGAGAAGGCAGAAGGTTTCCTGAGTAGGTTGCCAAGAACCCTGCCTTTTCTAGGGACTTTAATAGAGCAAATCCACAATGTGAAGTGTGTCCAAGGTGGGGAAAAATGGGAAATCACAAGGTAGGCATGAGGAGGGACAAAACTATGGTTAACCAATAAGATCACAAGTATGATTGCTCTGGTAAAATTGATTAAATTGGGATCCAATGGGGAGTCAAGTCACTAAGCAAGTGGGCAAGTATACACAACAGGGTTTCTTCTTTAGGGGTTGGATTAGTGACTCTTCCTGGCTTCCTCAAGGTGATGGATACCTGTTCAGAATATCAGTCGCTGACCTTTACCCTTAGGAAGTATGTGGGTTGCCAAAGCACGCGATCAGGGCCCGAGGCTAGAATTGGAGTCCTGCTCACTGCTTGGCATTTGCTGGGCATGGCCCGGTTGGTTGAGCCCTTGTCCCTGTGTGCGGCCCGATGTGGTCTCAGACACAGCGGGTGGTCTTACTGCCTGGCAGCAGGCTCAAAGTCCCTTTCTGTGCACTGGGATTCTGCCAGAGTGCGCAGTCAGGGCCTGAGGCTGGAATCTGGGTCCTGCTGGCTGCTTGGCGCTTGCTGGGCATGGCCCGGTTGGGTCCCCATCCCTGTGTGCAGCCCAGGGTGGTCTCGGATGCAGCTCCTGGTCTTACTTGAGGGTCATTTCTTTTTCAGAATCTGGCGCTTTGTGCTGGGCTTCTGCGTGTTTGTGGTGGTGGTGGAGGCAGAGGCCGAATAGGCACCCAGTGGCCCAGGAAGCATGTGGTCGCCCTCGTGATGGTGGTGAGGCATGTGTGAAGCTTGGTAATCATTTCTGAACACACTACTGATTAAAACAAGTACATCTCATTGAGAAATAAAACACAAAAGCAGGCAAGCGAGAACAAACTAACTTTTCCTGAGCCCAAATCCTCCTCCTTAACTTTAGTAGACCAGTGTTCCCTGAAGGGTTGTCTCACCCATGCTTCCATTGTATTCTTTACCATTTATGTGATAACTTCTGCCTCTCACAGACAACTGAAACCAGCTTGCTGAGAGCTGTGGGACCTCTATGCTTACTGGCCCTGTGAACATCTGTCTATCAGACATGTGCTATAGATGCACTGGGCACTGGTGATCACTTCCTTCTTGGAACATTTTGTTTCTTTGCTGCTGTGGTTTAAAGATCTTTTGGGCTTTTTTTCTCTAAAGCGGGATCCTTCTTGGTACCTCATACTTGTTCATTCTTCTTTACAAAATTCTAAATATTGGGATTTCTTTGTGCTTAGACACAAACTTCCTTCTCTGTCTCTCTGAACTTTCTCTTGAGCATGTGTCTCAGTCTTCCCTGTTTAAATACTACCTTGATATTCAAAGTACTGGAACATCTCTCCAAAGCCCAGATCTTTTCTCATTTTTTATTTTCCTGAATTTAAAGTAGTTTACTTGCTTGACCTGTTCGTTAGGGTGTTATAGAGAGAACTCAAACTTAGCATATGCAATATGTAAATACTTGATTTCCTACCCCCTAAAGAAACTGCTCCAACTCTCAACATAACACATGCATACCTCCCAACACACCTACAGCTTTTCTATGTCAATATGTTATCTCTTAAGTATTTGATCTGAAAATGTAGGATTAATTTTGATCTCTTATTTCCCCCATAACTTCAGTGATGGTTAATTATACTTGCCAATTTGAGCAGTCTAACGGATACTCAGATAGCTGGTAAAATGTTATTTCTGGGTGTATCTGTGTGGGTGCTTTTGGATGAGATTAGCATTTGAATCAGTAGACTGGGCAAAGAAGATCTGTGTTAGTTTAGGAACCATTGGTTCACCTAGATTTCTAGAATCTGTGCAGTTTCTTCTTTTGCTAGACTTTCTTTTCGTTCTTACTGTCTACCATTCTTCCTCCTGCCACTGTACTTTTGCACATGGGATTTTCCAAATATTCATCCATTTTCTTGTCTCCTAGTTAATCTAATGCACCTTTCAGACCACTCAGATGAATTGATGCTTTCTTAGAGAAGTCTTTCCTGATTCCCTGATGACAGTATGTACTTTTCGACTCTCTTAGTGTCAAATTCTTTCTTTGGAAACTTTTATAAATACTTGCACCTTTATATTTTGTTAACTGATTAATGCTTGCAATCCCCATTGATTGTAAGAAACAGGAGAGGAGGAGTAATTTCTTGTTTTACCTGTTGCCCCAGTGCCTTGTACAGTGCACAGAAGAAAAAGGGACTTGCTAAGTTGTGGAACATAAACATAAGTGAACATAAACAGAAGTATTAATATGTGTCGATTTCACAGGAAGAAGAAACTATCTGTGTCAGCTGGGGTCAGAGGCATAGGGAAACCTACCATTTTCAAGGCTTCTAAGAGCCTCCATCAACAAGTGAGTGAGCTTGGTAGCAGATGTCTATAATAAGTAACTTACTCTCCAAACTCTTTCCAAGAACACAGGGCTGTCTGTAGAGGGCAGACTTCTCCATGTAAGCTCTGCATCCAGGATATTGTCTGCTTCTATTAGTGTAATTATGGTCTATGGTTACTTAGACCAAGGCAACAAATCATTAATTTCTGAAAATTTCTTCTATAAGGTTATAAAGCACATCAGCTTTTTAATGTTCATCTTATTTGAGATTCAGTTTTCAGTCTTGATTATCTATTCAAATATTACCAATATTACCCAGGTATAAATTGATCTTTCTATACTACAATTTCTTCTACCTCAACTTTGCCTTAATTGTATTTCCTTATAAATCAATGGCATTTCTCTTCACACTTCCTGAATATTCCTGTTTGCATCACGGCAGGCTTAGCGAAACTAATTCCAAGGCTTTTCTCTGTCACCTTTTCAGAGCATCCTGTCTTCAAATTCTGCATGCTGGTGTCACATGCAGTATCTTTAACTTCCCAACCTTCTGACCAAATTCATATTTTGTTTAAAATCACCAAACTGTGTGTGGTGGTACATGCCTGTAATCTTATCACTCTAGGGGCTAAAGCAAGAGGATCAGAAGTTTGATCCCAAACTAGACAATTTAGTGCTTAGTAAAAAGTTGTCTCAGAAATTAAAAAGGGATGAGGATACAGCTTGTCTGAAGGCCCAGGGTTCAATCCCTAGAACTTAGGAGAAAAAAAAAGCACATTCAATTTTTAAACCAATTTAAACCTGAGATTTCCATATTTTGTTCCATATTTTGAGATCTTCCACCTTCTTGTTTCTTTTGAATGTATTTTCCCTTTAATGTTCTGTTACCTTATTAGAAGCAAGTGATAGGAAAACAGAATAATAATAATAAAAAATTTTCATCTTACACTTGTGAGAAAAGTAAGTGGGACTCATTAAAGACTTCTATTTAGATTAAGATAGAGCTAGTGAGAGTTAACAGGAAAGGAACATTTTCCATGATACCAGGGAATGTCATAAGACTGCACTGACAAAGACATTCCTTGGAGTTGTTCAGGGCTAATAATGCTTTGGTGGACCCAGTTAGCAATTTCATTTACTACAAATACTTCCTGGGTACTAAGTCTTTTCTTGTGGGGGGCTTCTAATCAATCAATTTTTTAATTGCACTGTGTTTTCCATGCAAGTAATTGACACTATTTTGGCACCAGATTAGCCATTCACTGACCACATTAGTGCAAATGAGTCCTTACACGAGTCATAAGAATTGTTTTATCAGTGTTCGCATTTGTTAGTGTAGTTGATATTGTCTAGTCACGCTTAGTGCTACATTTATACGGTCTTTTCTGGAGCATCTGTGCCTCTCCCATTGGAGTACCAGAATGTCCCTGCCTGCACATCCACAATAAACTTGAAAGAGGTAGAATCATGTATTCTAGTCCTTTCTGACCCTTTGGCTCTGATTACAAGACTTCTGGGAATTTTTTGTTTTTATCATCTGTCTTTTTTCAAAGGGGCATTTGAGAAGTAATTTTCTGGTTCTGAATTAGAAGATAGTGACCTTCTCTGGTAAGGATGAGGAAACTAATTCTTTATGTGTTTTACATGTTTAAGAAGTGTTTGGAAGCAGATCCCTAAATAGACACATAGTTTTGACATGCATCTTTATCAATGGGTTATTTTTTACACATGACATACATTTGCAGTTACCCTGGGTTCCCATAGTTGAGAGCTTTGTGGCTATTTTCCAGGTTAAGTTGTCTTAACAAATGGGATCTGGTTCCTCTGGTTTGATTTGATAAAGAGAAAAAGTAGTTTTTAGAAAGTAAAGGAGAAAAGGTGCTTTTAGTCATTCAACAACTCTGTTAATAAGCACTTTAAGTTTTAGAATGAGTTTAGATTTCCTGAAGACTCACTCGGACAGTATATACAATTATAGTGTGTAGTGTGTCATTTTATGGTATTAGCAATTTAGATTAGAATTACATCACCTAAAATGATATCCAGGGGTTACATGTGACTATTGAGCCATCAAAATGTGGAAGGTCTGAACTGTGATGTGCTGGAAATGTAAACTACACCCCAGATTTGAATTTAGTACTAAAATGGTAAGTTTTATAAAAATAAACTTTATATTATTGAAATGATGATGAAATATATATTGAAATGATGATGTTTTGTATATAGTACGTTAAATAAAATGTACTTTTGGAAGTTATTTCACTTGTCTCTTTTTACTGTTTCTTGCGGAGCTCCTAAAAATTAGAAATGACATATGTCATGTGCATTTGTGACACATATTTTGCTTCTTTTGGACAGATTTGGCTTAGTGATTGTTCCAAATGGGTTCCATTTAACCGTTCTTAGGACTCTGTAGATCACAGATTGAATACAGACCCCTGCAAAATCAGATCCTTTACAACTTATATGCCAAGTTTGAAATAGTTTAGCAGACTCATAGGAGACACATTTGGGTGTGTTTACAGAGTTGACACATTTTTCCTGCCAAAGGGACACATATGCTTATGTTTAAACATTGAAATTGATGGGTGACTGTGTGCATGTTTGGATGTGTACACTGGTTCTTCCTTTTATCAGTCAATTCTCATATTATCGGTTGGCTCCACACCTACTGCACTTACGGATCAGGAAAAAGAGTAGAAAAGGGCTCAATATAGTGCCTAAGTGAGTCATTAATCTGAAAACTGTAGAATTGCAAAATTGCACTTTTAGTTCTAATGACCCAGTGTCCTGTCTTCTTCAAAAACAGCAATCAAACTTCAGTGTTCTTTTTTTTAAAATTTAGATAAATCCATAAGATGGCCACCTTGTGCCAACTGTAGCAGAAGACAAATTTTGCAAGCTTTTTGCCTAATAGTCATACTTCAATCCCTCTGCAAAATACAAGCCAGCCATATTTGGTGACTCAGTGTACCCACAGATCAGATGTGCCTTAAGTGGAACAGAATGAGTTAAATAGGAAGAATCAGAATCCTGAAAATTCTGGAGCACCAAAATCCTCTGGTCATATGCTGCAAGATCAGAGATGAGACAAGGTCTGAGAGGAGGAAGCTACAATGGTAGAGGTGTGAAGAGCTTGGCAAGAAATAGACTAGAATATGGAGTATTTATCGTCTTTCACCATCTCTAATTTCTGTCTCAACAAAGCAAAATAAAATCTTAACCAAATGACCTTTCATAAAGTAACTACATCTGTGGCTTATGCTTCATTATTAACACAGATTTTAGAGATAGAAGTTTTCTCTTCTTTCCCATGTTTTAGACAATGTTAACATTAGCAATTTTCTTCCCTCTAGAACCTCAAGATGTTATAAGATTGGAGGGCAATCAGTAATATATGCAGGCATATATTCACTGGTTTGCTCCTCTGAATGTTTATGGTAAAGCTGAAAGTTCAGTCATAAGTTTGCCAAAAGGATGAAGGTAAATCAATCACCATCCAAAGTAAATCAACTTCTATGTGACTCTTGTATAAAGTGCTTTGAGGATGAGGTTGCAGAAAAACATCATCAGTCCTGGGCTGGCATCTTGGTGGTATTCAAAGGGAAGGCCAGGTCACTGGCAAAATGCTCTCTCACCCTCTTTTTTGGTGGGCTTCTTTATCAGAAACTGACTTTCCAGAGAGGCAGAATTTTATGGATTCTTTTTTATTGCTTCTCACAGACGTGTTTGATCTGAAGAGGGAGAACAATGGATGTGAAAGCTTTGGAGAAAAAATAAATATAGAAAATCAATAGTATCATCTTCACAGAATCTCTTTTTTCCAAATATAACAGTATAAGGGAATAGCAGTAGAAAGCCCTTCCTCTGAGGGAGTCCACCCCTCCCCCAGACATAGATTTCATTCTCTAGTTTGACTGCAGGAGCTCAGCTAGGGGCATGAAAGAGTCATTGCAGGGCAGGACAAACTGAAGGAGCTTCTGAAAATCCAGGTTCTCTTTACTTATGAAATTTCTGAAGAAAAGAGACTTTGGGATTTTAGGAGTCTTTTTTTGTTAGGCAGAGTTCCTTATGTGGCATAAAATGCCCCTCCAAGCCAGTATACTTCAGTTTGTTAGTTGCCCAGCCAATAGTCCCTGTTCCAGTTATAGTTGCTCCTGTCTTTTTAGCTGGTCACTATGATGCATATTGTATAAACCAAGCTCCCATTAACAAGCCATTCTGCCTCTGTACTTCCTGCTTGCTTATCTCATACAACCCTAGGCCACCAGAAATCAGAGCCCGGTATTTTGGAAGTAATTTGATTAGTGCATAAATCTGTCTCCAGATCCTGGGTGTTGTTGTTATAGTGTTTCTCTTGCTATTGCATCTGGTATGTCATCTGGGAAGACTGACCATGCTGACCTCTTTAGTCACCAGTTGTAGCTCTCTTGGATGGAGCAAGGACATCTCCAGGTCCCAATAGAAAGGCTTGCCCTCAGGGGAGATCCAAGATGGCCAACTGAGTGGTAGCATGATAGAAAACCTCTCTGAAAAAAAAAATTCAGATGCTAGAATCTAACAACATGGAGAAAGCCAGACAAAAGGAGAGGAATTCTCATGACCCAGGAAGAAGAAGAAGAAGAAGAAGAAGAAGAAGAAGAAGAAGAAGAAGAAGAAGAAGAAGAAATAGTGTGGATGGAGGGCTGGAGCTGGGCAAGCTCTGGTTGCTGTCCTGGGCATGTCTTAGAGTCAGATGACTCATGATTGAGCTGAGGTTGTGCCCTGATGAGAGCAAGGGTTGCTGAGCTCAAGACCCTTAGCTGGAGGAGGCGCTGCAGCAGGGAGTGGAAATGGTGAGTTGAGTTTTGCAAACTTTGGTGAGTGATGGGAACTGGATTCCCCAGAGCAGGAGAACCGGCTAGATGACATTTTGGAGTTGGGCAAGGCCAGCTTGAATGAAAACCCAAGGCTGCATCAGTCAATGGGCTCCTGGTCCAAAGCAGATTGGTGGAATCTGCTTGGGCTGGGCCAAGCCCCTGGTTGGAATTCAATAGCTGGGGACAAGGCTGTCCTGAGCCAGTGGCATCCCAGGGAACACACAAACATGCTGAAGCACTCACTGATTGACAGATATAGGGGGAGGGGCCAGCTCACAGCATGTACCTTGCAGATTGGCAGCAGACTGTGGGGGGGGTGGCACTTCCTAGACAGTGTGCTACAGAAAAAACTGTAAGCAATATGAAAGGCCTGGAGACCTCCACCAACCACCCATTTGAATGGAGCTGGAAACATAACAAGACAGAGAAATAGCAAAAGGCCTCCAACTGCTGAACCAGGGAAAGTGAGTCCAGTAGAGGTAAATGCAGAGGAGGTTGAGGTCAGCAAACATTTAATATCAGACACGACCTCATTGGAAATAAAGAAATACTTCCATGACCTCATTGAGGAATTTAAATCTGAAATTCTAACCCAGGTGAAGCAAGATATAAGAAGATTAATAAAAGAAATCCTGAGTAATCCTCAAGTAGACACAAATGAAAGAAGGGAGGAACCCAGAGAAAGGAGAGAAGCCTCTGATGAAGAATATAAACAAAATCTTGAATACATGAAACAGATCCAAAGAGAATATCAGGAAATCAAAAACTCCACTGAAAGCTGGCAAAACCTTTTAACAGAAACTAAAGACAAACTTTCAAAACTTGAAGATAGATTTGCAAGGTATGATCGTGAAAGGAAGGATCTCTTAAAAATAATAAGGAACCAGGAAGTAATGATACAAAGGCTAGAAGACAACAAGAGGATTTATAACCTAATAATAAAAAATGTGAATGAAGATGCAGTGACAAATACAAATGAAATAAAAAGTCTATTCACAGAAATAATTAAGGAAAACATCCCAAACATAGGTAATGGGAGTGAAGTTCAGATAAATGAGGCATACAGAAATCCAGCCAGCTACAACCAAAACAGATCTACACCCAAACATATAATAATCACGATCCCAGAAATCCATCACAAGAACAGAATATTAAAAGTGGTCAGAGAAAAGAAACAGATTACCTATAAAGGAAAACTCATCAAAATCACAGCAGACTTCTCGATGCAAACCATCAAATCAAGAAGAGCTTGGAGCAAATATTCCAAGCCCTGAAAGAAAATAACCTTCAACCCAGATTGATGTACCCTGCAAAACTTCTCAAAATTAATGGAGAGACAAGATATTTCCACTACTGGGGGAGTTTGCTACCACCAATCCAACCCTGAAAAGAATATTAAATTCTAGAGAGAGAAGAAAATCACCAGGATTGCAGGAACAATGGCAGAACAGCCTTAAAGAAAGGGGCAGACAGTGGAATGAAGGAGAAAAGTAAACAAACAACAATGACAGAAAAACAGCATAGCAGAGATTAGACAGAGAAGATTGGTTATACCGCTATTTTATCTTGACTGATTTTATTTGAATCTGGTATGCTTGATAGTATCAAGTCTGAGAGTAGAGGCAACTACTCTGAAGATGACAAGATTCAATAGGATACCTATTCTGGTTTGATTATTAACTGCCTTTAAAGTCCTATAATGTCTCCAATATTTATTTTTTATTAATAATGTAATGCAATGCTAAGTTTAATTGTACTATGTTTGACGATATAGACAATTTTATTGGAAATAGCAAGAGACATCTTAGTAACTACCGTAGATCACCTAGTATTGTGGTTTTATATGTCCTTTTCATTTCGTGTTTCTCTAGGAATTTGTATTGTTGACTTGTTTTGATTTGTTTCTCCCTCTAATACAGAAAGGCTAGGTATACATGTAGAGACTTATACATGTATAGAACTTCTAAGTAGTTTACGAGAATAGATTATAGTTATTGTAAAGATATTGATTTTGATTGTACCCTTAGAGGAAGAATAGCACCTCTACTATCCTGAGATACCTGATAATCACAATCCTGAAATTTTGAGACTCATTTCCAGAAGTATGGACAAAGGACTCACCCCTGTGGCTTGCCCTTTGGTGATTGAGCTTTATCCCAAGGTAACCTCCACCTGCACTACACAGTACACCGCTCCTGCCTGTAAATCCATTTCAAGATCTCCAAACTGCCATTGCTACCATGATTGCCCTCCAAATATGTTGCCTTAGTCTTCTGCCACCCACAGCCTGCTGGTACACCTGTTTGAACCTAAGAATGTCCTCTTTTGCCTTTGATTGGTTTCTGTCAGCAAACCCTTCTTCACAACTGACCTGGATTGAATTTCCCATAGATTCAAAAACTTGTTCCCTCTTTGTGCATATTTTAAAATAAAATAAGATACAGAATTTCAAAAAAATAGGGAATTAACACTGGTTAATATATTGCATATTGTTATCTTTGAAGTAGTTGTTCAGAAAAGCTTTTCCAATTAATGACACTCAAGCTGCTTGCTGGAAAGAACCAAAAGCTCTGTTACAATATCTGGTAGAAACTGGTTATAAAAAAGAAGCTCTACAGACTTCTTGGACTGCTGGCTTCTACAAAATCTGAATCCTTGGGTTCACAAAAACAAGGCTACCAAGCTCACCTGAGACTGAGACCTAACTGTCCAGGTGCCACATGCTATACTGGGATGAACTGTTCTAAAATGAGTGCTGATAAGTGCTGAGTACACCCTGATTATGGATGGAAGTAGCTCTGTTAGGAATGAAGTCTGACAGGCTAGATATGCTGTGGTCACCTCGGATAAACTCATTTGATCAAAACTGTCCTGCAGGGATGATTAGCACAGCAAACTGATGATGGAAACCTGTCACTAATGACACAAAATATTCTAGTCCAGAGACCTAAGCTCCCTGCAGGGATCCAATTGATTGAAACATCAACCCCAGTCAGAAAAATTTTACCCCATATTCCTGGAAGATCAAAGCTGTACTCTCAAGCCACAGTGCTGACACATGTATTCCTACAGAGAACTCAGGCTTCAGCGTGTGTGTTACTGGCCCTGACCTCCTGCATTATAGTGAACTCTCCTCATTTAAAGGTATATAGCTAGATTACATAGAAAGAAAGCACATCCCTAGAGAAACAGCTTGTAACCAGTTAAAAGACCACCTATATAGACATTCTTGTACCCACATATAACCCAGGTACATATTAACTACCTCTGCAAGTTTCAGAAATCCAGCCTTATAACCACTGAAAAATTTACCTGATCAGCTCCTCTGAGGCTCACTCTGAAGAGGCAATGCACGCTGACCAATTCACACACAGCTGAAGGTGAGGACACAGTTCACAGGATTGCCCACAGTTATGCTCCTTGATTTTTGTCTCTTTTTAGGCTTCTCATCCCAGTCTTTGCTTCCCTGGCCCCCTATAGTTGTGGCTTTTGTTAATCAAACTGGATTCTGCTTACCCCAGCCCTTACTTCCCTGCCCTGTGATAGCGTTTTTTTTTTCTTTAAACTCCATGGATGGTTGCCCCAAGAGAAAAGAACAATCAAACACTTGACCAAGAGCTGATGAATACCCAAGACACGTTGAACAGTTTCCTAGATCAAATTAACTTCCTCACTACCTTGCCAGAGTAATGTTACAGAACAGACAGGCCTAAATTCTAGTTGGGCTTTGTCTCAAAAGATCACATGTAATATGCCCAGCAAAGATTTGCTGGTGAAACTAAAGTGGGGTAGAGGAGGGATGTAGCAGAAAATGATCTCTGCCAGCCAGTATGGTTCAATTTGTTAGTTACCCAGGTAGTAGTTCCAGTTCCATTTACTCCTGTTTCTTAGAAACAGCTGGGCACTGTGATAAATAACTGGCCACTATAATTCCTATTATATAAACCAATCTTTAATTGATATAAATCTCCAATTATATAAATCTCCAATTATATAAAACAATCTCCATTGTACCTCAGTACTTTCCATTTGCTTATCTCATATAAGCCCTAGACCACCAGAGGTCAGGGCCTGATATTTTGGGAGTGATCCTGATCAGTACCTGTCAACATAAATAAATCTGCCTCCAAATCTTGGGTGTTGTTTTGGTGTGTCTGCTTCCTGTTATACTAGAAGTGAGAAATCAATTCATATACTCATAGAAAAGTTGTTAGGCAATGAAAATGATGCTGAGCAATTTCATGCTCAGCAGGACTGGTTTTTCTCTGTCTTGGAATTTCTATGTTAAGGGAGACTTTGAAATATGCACTTTGTCAAAAATGACAGCGGACTTTCTGAGTCTGTAAAAAAGATCTTGATGTGGTGCTTAAAGTCACCATGCCTTGAAAAGGCTGTCATCCTCCTTTCTTTCCTTTTTTTCTTGGCTACAGTCTTACTATAGATTGTAAAGTTACCACAGGTTCTTATTGTAGTCTACTTTTGTGCCTTCTTCTAAGTGATTACTGTTATGGTTTAGATTAGGAATGGGTTCAGAAGCAGGGCTTTTGGAAGGTGCCTGGTACAGTGGAGCCTTATACTCATGAGTGGGTTAATCTACTGATGAAATTATAGCTGAATGTATTGTTGGGGGGGGGACTCATATTAGAAGAGATGGTCACTGGGGTGTGACCTGGAAGGGCATATACAGTATATTGCATCCCAGCTCTTCCCTTCTTTCTCTGCTTCTTGACTGCCATGAACCGAGCAACTTTCATCTTCTTGGCCATGCTAATATGTGCTATGAACCAAATAACCATTAACTGAAATTTCTGCCTCAGTACTGTACTTTCTGTTTGCCAAAACAAACCTCTCCTTCTTTAAATGGAAGGAGTAGGATGTTACAACTCATAATGAGGAAGTAATGAGGGCAATTACCTTTACCTGGAAAGCATTCTTCCTTCCTCTCTGGAGAGAAAGATAGCTTTGCATCGGTGTGACAAAATATAGAGAGAACAATTTAAAAGAAAAGTTTCTGAGGTCTCAGGCTATGGCTGCTCAGCTGTGTTTCTTCAGGGCTTGTGGTGAGGCAGAACAGTGAGGTGGCAGCACATGACGGAGGAAAGCTGCTCACCTCATTGTGGGCAGGAGTGGAAGGAAAGAGAGAAGGGACCGGTGACAAAATAAAGCCTTCCCTTCACACTCCCGATAATGTACTTCCTACAACTGGGTCACCCTCTACAGTTTCCACCACTTCCTGGGAGCCTATAAAGTTATGAGTCTATGCATGGGTTAATCCATTCACGAGGTCAGAGCTTTCATGATTCAATAACTTTCCAAATGCCCCAACTCAGAACACTGTTGCATTGGTGATGAAGTCTCCAAAGCATGAAAATTTGAGTGACATTTAGTATTCAAAGCGTGATACTCCATTCACCTATAGAGAAGAAAAAATTTTATACAATTTTTTTTTGCACCTTGTTAGGTTCATGTCACAGACCCTTATAATAAATGCAGATTGACAAGAGAAAAGAAAGACACAGTTACACGTAGGTTTTACATGGCACAGGAGCTTTCAGAAATGAAGATGCAAGACCCAGGAAAAACTATTTTTTTTAAAGAGAAATTTTTTTTATTTAAAGAGAAACAAAAGTATGTAAAGGTTAGAAATAATACAGAATTCCAAAAAAAGATAAACAATAAGAAATCACTAGTTAATAAATTACATATTATCCTCTTAGAAATAGTTGTTCAAGTTACAAAATTTAAAGCATAGAAAGTAGTTAGTCAAACAGTGAGACTGGAAACAGCTACCCATGCATGAATCTCTGCATGTATTTCTATCCTTTCTGTAATAGAGGGAAAAACAAAACTTAGCAAGACAAAACAAAACAAATTCCTATAAAAACATGAAACCAAAATATAAAACCACAGTACAAGGTGATCTACAATGATTACTGTGTTGTTTCTTATTATCTTCAATAGAATGCCTATATCATCAGGCATAATTGAATACAGCAGTATAATTGAGTAAAGCAGTAAATAACAATATTAGTAAAAATAAAACATTGTAGACAGTATAAAACTTCAAAAGCAGATAATAATCAAACCATAGTGGATATTCTAGTGAATCTTGTCATCTTAAGTGCAGCTGCCTATACTCTCAGACTTGACACCACCAATCATAACAGCTTTGAATAAAATCTATCAATACAAAACAGTGATCCAACCAACCAGATTCAATTATGATCAGTCATGGTAAAACAGTGAAGGTTCTACAGAGCTTTAGATTAAGTTAATAGGAAATTAAGGATGATTACCGTACTATATCCTGTTATTTTTGGGATTGATGTCTGTGCCCTCAAATCTAGTACAGGTAGAATGACTGGAACAGAATATAATACATCTAAGCAGAGTAGTGTGAGTAATGTGGGTTTTAAATCCTGGTGCACTATTAACAATATAGTGTATCAAGGCCATCTATCTTATAGATTCTAGTTATCCTTCTCTGCCTCATTTCTGCTATCCTATTTTTCTGCCTTTGTTTGTCTAGTTTTCTCTTTCATTCTACTGCCTGCCCTGCTCATTGAGGCCGTTCTGCCACTGTTCCTAAAATCCTGGTATTTTTTTTCTCTCTCTCTAGAATGTCCTTCACTATTCTCTGTAGGGTTGGATTGGTGGTCACAAACTTGCCCAGTTCCTCTTTGTCATGGAAGCATCTTGTTTCTCCATTAATTTCTAGTGACAGTTTTGCAGGATACATCAATCTGGGCTGGAGGTTATTTTCTTTCAGGGCTTGAAAGACTTCACTCCAAGCTCTTCTTGATCTGATGGTCTGTGTCGAGAAGTCAGCTGTGATTCTGATGGGCTTACCTTTATAGGTAATCTGTTTCTTTTCTCTGATGGCTGGAAAAACTATTTTTATAGACATTCATATAGTATTCTGATTAGAACAAAAGAGGAATGATATAATGGAAATAAAGTGGAGAATATAATAGAATATTAATAACATAAATTTATAATTATTTTAATTTTATAATTATTATATGTAAGTATTATAATAATTTTAATGACATATAATAAATATTTATTTCTATATAATAGAAATAAACTCAGCAAGGTCTGTTTTGTTCTTTCAGGTTCTTCTTCATCTCTCTGTGTGACATTCTTTCCTTCTAAGTTGTTACACTTTGTGCCTAGATGTCCACCCAAAGCCTCACACAATTTTAGTTGGGGCTTTTTCAGAGGTAGATGAATCTAAAGTTTGTGACTGATCAACGCTAGGATTAAGGGTCCTGGAATTAAGGGTGCATGATTGCTGCATCAGTCCACTGATTGAATTGGTACAGCACTAATCAGGTAGATTGGATATAACATAAGGGACAGAAAGAGGCTTGTTTCTCCTCTCTCTTGTTGCTTTTGCTGTCTCCTGCTGCCATGGACTGTTGCCCCCTACCATGTGCCACCTTGCCTTGGAGCAAGCTGATTATGGACTGAAACCTCTACAAACTGTGAGCTAAACAAATCTTTCTCCCTTTAACTTTGTGTATTCTATATTTTGTCTTGGTAACCAGAGAAAGTTAACAGACATAGGTGTAGGGTATGATCTCTGCAGTATGACAGTCTTCAGGGAAGGAGGGAGAGAGAAGCTCAGAGAGACGCTTATGCCTTTACAGTTTTCTCAATATCCTTTAGCTTAAAATCTTCAGCATGCCAACCTTCTGTCTTCGAAGGTTGCTTTTCCTGCACTCTGTCATATCCAAATTTTAGCATGCCCTTCAGGAGCTGATTCTTAACCTCTTCCTTTCAGAAAGCCATTTCTCTGTTCAGTCCCTTTGCTTGGGCCTCAGGTTCTTGTGGATTGAATTCCTCCACCATGCCTTAGAAATGACTTCTTGTACTGGATCAAGTTCTCTATGTCTGTGCTGCAACAGTGAATAGACAGACCCATGTCTTTTCCCTGAAAGCGCTTACATTCTAGCAGGGACACATCCAGGGTGAATTTGTTTTACATGGACTTTCCTTTTCTTTGGGACTTCCTTTGATGGTCAAGATTGTAGGCAGGTGGCATCTGTCACTTAACACATAGTAACCACTCGATACAGATACCACTTCATAGCTGTACCTACCTTATTCTGCAGGGAATCTTTTTCTCCTTTCATGCCTTTGACCTGGTAGCTGGTGTGTCCTTTATTCAAGGTGCTTCCCCTCAGTAATTCTCCCCCACTTAGCATTTCTACAAGCTTTGAAAATGTGTCAGGAACTTTTGTCACTCAGGCTTGATAACCCAACGCTTTCTTTGGTTTCTGGTTCCTAAATTGTTAGCAAATTGAGATGACTACTTGAATCACATGTTTTAGATTTTTCCTCCCCTAATACAATCTACAGGTTTCATCCTACCAGGACATTATATATGAAGATTTCCCCCCCAAATGCAATGATCTGACTGCACACATCATTCCCTTCTATCAAAAATCCTTCAGTGATTTCAATTTTTGCACAGGATAAAATCAGTACACCTTCTTCTGGCTCTCAAATCCCTCCATGTTCTGGCCACCACCCATATCTGCAAACTCAGCTCTTACAACTTTATCTTTTGATGATTTGTCTTCATGAAGCCATTTTTTTTTTAAATGTATCCATCTGGTCCCTCGGAGTAGCAGCTTTATTGCTTGCCATGTTTCTTGTCTCCATGTCAGGTTTGCTAAATCTTCCGTCCATTTCTGGCTCCTCCACTGGCTGGCTCTGATGGTTATCCTCACTTCCAAGGATCTTTGCAGCACACTGCTGTACTGATATTCAATATTCTATATGTACCTTTTACATAGGGAACTCCTAAAAGTTAGGGGAAGTTCTGACTGACGTTCAGGTAGCTTACCTTTCTACCTTCTGCCATGTGAGGATATGGGGCTCCTTCCCTCTGGAGGATGCAGCAGAAGGTAACATCAAGGAAGCAGACAGAAGCTCTCAACAGCCAGTGGTACCTGCTTGTGCATGACCTTGGACTTCCAAACCTCCACTGGAAGAAAAACTAAATTCATATTCTTTAGAAATTATCTAGACTCAGGTATTTTGCTATAGCAGAACAAAACAGACTAAAACAGTACTTTTGTAAAAGTTTTACTTTGCAAGTATAAAACTGTCACCACAACAGATGCTGCCTCACCCTCCATTTTTCTTAAGTGGAAAGAGCACAGCTTTCATATTGACTGAGGTTTCCTGAAGACAAATCCTAAAATACGGGCATAGATGCCCCAAATCAGAAATTTCCTCTAGTGAAGTATGAGAGATTAGTTTCTGTGCTTTAGACTAGCATATTAGGAATTTCAAACTGTAATGTACTTATATGGATGACAGGACTCCTCCATATTAGGAATTTCAAACTGTAATGTACTTATATGGATGACCTGATAGCTGGTGTGTCCTTTATTCAAGGTGCTTCCCCTCAGTAATTCTCCCCCACTTAGAAGACATAAGAAGACATTTGAAATCCAGACTTGATAGTAAAGATTCTCTTTTGTGGCTAGTATAAACTCAAAATATAGCTCAATAGGATTATTGGTTTGTGGATAGCACTATTTTAAATCACTGCTTTAATGATCAATGATTAACTTTTGGATGATTGAACTACTTTTATCAATTGAGAAAAAAATATAACCTAACAGTAAGAGCTAGAAATGCACATTTAACAAAAAAATTCATTAGTACCATGTAAGTAAAATGATGGAGCTCACAGAATGTGAGCTAGGAGGATCTGACCCCAGCAACAAAGTCATTGTACAATCTTTACAAAAGTAATGATTGTGGGAGACATGGAAGGATTTGGCAGAAACCGTAATTGGACAGTTACATTTGTGAAGTGTCTATAACCAAAATAGTAGTATAATTTATTTTCCTTTCACCTGGAAGATCAGAATGATCTGAGAATAAGTAAATGAAATTTCCAGGAATCATAGCTATATTCTAAGATATATGGAACCCAGAAGTTTATGACAAGCATATGTGTCTGGAGATGGTAAGGGTCTAGAGACTGACAAATGTAGGAATCTGTGTCTGGTAGTGAGGTTTGTCTGTTGCAGTCAAACGCTGTCTCAGCATGATTAACATGCTATAGATTTGCTGTTTGCCTGCAAGCCTAATTTCCTGATGCATCCTTCATCATTCTGGTTTGTTGCAAGGATCAGTGACACTATATTAATTACCAGAAGGATCATATTTTATTTTTATCCAATACAAAATTGTATTTTCAGCTAGTTATGATGCATGGTATGAGATGTACTGATGCCAAAAGTTTAAATAAGTGAATCCACAAAGCTCTGGGCATACAGGTAAAGGTGTATTGATTGTGGAGCTGGCAAGGATATGAATTAAGGTGACAGATTTCCTACTGATCATTAAATTTTAGCATTCATTTTCACAACCTTAGACATAATAAACAAATGAATATTTTATTCTCATGGCTTTGGAACATAGACCCAGTTCTTGTGGTCCATGGTGAATTATTACTTTGTCTCAGGAGTTGTCCTATAAGTAATTCCTGAGGCTGAAAATTCATAAAAATAAATTTTGATGTGTTTCTAACTAGAACCTCTGGTGTTCTCAGTGTCATTTCCAAGATGAAACACTCACTGTTCAGAGTGTTTTCTAGCACTGTGTTTGTTCTGGCTCCTTTCCTGCCCCCTTTTGTGAGAATGAATTAATATTAATGTTTGTAGAGAAAGGCAGATGCTCTGCTGATATCTGAAGAGATCAGGGATGCTCTGACATTCTCGTTAATACATTCCATCTCTCATTCTGATTGGTTGCTGAACAGCCTGCCGCTAAACATGCTTGGCAAATCGATGAATATCTTGTTGCATCACTTTGCCCTTGGAGATCCAGTTGGACTCATCTGTCCTTACTGTGATCATTTTATCCAGAAAAAAAAAAACTGTTTGAAGTCTCTTGCCTTTTCAAAACTGGATAAAATGATCACACATTAAAAATAACTTCTAATTGATACAAAGATCTGTAAGAATCCATAAATGATGTGAGAATCTCTTTTCTTAACCTATGTAAATATCTATTAGAAATTCTTAACTGGATTGACATGGTAGCTGGATACAGCTGTAGCCATCTTTTACTCCTTGCTTGCATCTTTACCATGGTATCTGAGTCACTCTTAGCTCATCTTTCTCAAATGGTAATCAGTCAGCTGGATGACCACAGCCCCTGACTCTCCTTACATCCCCTCTCGAAGGAATCCATGAACTTATAGAGGTCTTACATCACTGATTTTTTTAGTTTCTCAGAACTGCTTCCAAGAAGAGCTGGCCCTAAGTCAGGAGATGTAGGTGATACTGTACTCCAAGATCATTGTCATTTTATGGTCAGGTTTGATCTGGCTGGAGACAGGAATGGCAAAATGGAGTGACAGATTTTTTATTTTTGCTAAGCATTTGTGGTGAAAGAGTAATACCATTCTTAGTCAGAGGGCATGGGAATTTTCAGACAGAAACAAGCTTCCATTTTTCTGACTGTAATAGTAATAATGAGTTATAATTGAAAATTTGGAAATAATAATACTTCAAAATATTGCAATCCAGAGATAAACATAACTAGCAAGGCAAGTTACTTTTCTCTACATTCCAGTTTCTTCATTTATATGATAATAAGGATAGCACAAACTTCATAGAGTTCTGTCATTATGTGAGCCGATGCAGGTTAAATGCTTCAAACATTA
Source organism: Hydrochoerus hydrochaeris (assembly GCA_004027455.1). Lineage (NCBI taxonomy): Eukaryota > Metazoa > Chordata > Mammalia > Rodentia > Hydrochaeridae > Hydrochoerus > Hydrochoerus hydrochaeris. The sequence goes on along the minus strand of PVLA01002936.1, from coordinate 109,150 downwards.
CCTTGTCATAGGAATTGATTCATAAATATTAGCTGCTGCTGCTGCTACTATTGCTACTACTAATACTACCATGTACTAAGTTCTACCAGAAAATATAAGTGATTTATATAGGGTATCACTTTGGTCTTGGGAACCAGAACAGCTTGAATATATATTTTTTTCAACTGACAAATTCTATGTGTGGTGCTTTGAACAGATTTACATCTTCTGAATTGATTTTCTCACCTGTAAAATAGTTACCTTGGTTACATTTCTCTTGTTGCTGATAGGAAATACCCAGCAACCAGAATTAAGAAAGAGCAGGTTTATTTAGCTCATAGTTTGTAGAGGTTTCAGTCCATAATCAGCTGGCTCCAAGGCAGGATGGCATAGCTGAGGAGAGCACTTCAAGGTAGCAGCCAACAAAAGCAGTGAGAGTAAAAAGCAGAAAGAGGTTTCAGTCCATAATCAGCTGGCTCCAAGGCAGGATGGCATAGCTGAGGAGAGCACTTCAAGGTAGCAGCCAACAAAAGCAGTGAGAGTAAAAAGCAGAAAGAGAGAGCCTCTTTTTCCCCCTTATATTGTATCCAGGCCATTCCCTCTGCTGCCAAGGTAGATGTAGCACTCACAAAATCTCTGTGTCTTCCTCTTGTACAGGGTGAGGATATTTACAAAGTAAGGACCCTGGCTCCCTGCTGAGTCTCTTAGTTATCTCAAGTTGACACAATGTATCAACCATAGCAATCTGAAGAAGTTAGCTCTATTGTTATGGAGCTAACTTCTTCAGTTTATCATTGTATTATTGTTTAATTGCAATTAATTTCCTTTTTGAGTTTTTATTTGACTCACCATTTATTTACAATATTTTTTTCATATATTGGAAAATTTCCAGATATTTTTCTAGTATTAACTTCTAATTTGTTTGAACTGTAATAAAAAGAACTTAACTGCAAAACGAGACTTCTAGTGTAGCCTAGAATGCAGTCTATCTTGCTAAGTATTCTATGTTTATTTAAAAATAAAGTATCTCATTATTATTGAATGGAGTATTCTGGAACAATCAATTATAGGAAGATGGTTGGTGATCTTTTATACTTTTACTGATTTTCTTACTATTTTGTTCTCAGTACTTAAAATTATTTTGGCTGTTGTTGGTCCTTTACAATTCTATGTACATTTTATAATTATCTCATAAGTTTCTTTAAAACAGATTACAAGGCATTTATTGGAATGTGTTAAATGAAAGAATGATTTTGGGAAAAAGTGACATCTTAATAATATTAATCTTCTGATTCATGAATGTAACACATCTCATTTATTTGAATTAATTCACATTTCTCTGAAGAATATTTTGAAGTTTCTAATACAAGCATTTTAGACTTATTGCAATTATTATTAAATATTTTCAGATTTTTGGCGATTTTGAAAATATTATTTTTCTGTTTTCTGATTTTTAATAGAGTATAGCTAACACTTAGGAATACCAAAGGGATTTTGTATATTGACCTTGGAAATTATGGTTATAGTAGGTTATTTGTAGACAAGGACTTCATCATAGACAAACGTCCATTGGAAAAAAGATAATATTATTTCCTTCTGTGTGATTTGTATCTTTTCTTACTGCACCAGCTTCTAGTACATTGTTCAACAGAAGTGCACAACTTTCCATGGGGTAATAAGGAGAGAGTATATCTTACCTTGCTGTCAGTCTTTAGAGATGATATTTAGTCTTTTTAAAATAAAAGATGATGTTAGCTGTAGGTTTTACATAGATTTTTTTTATCATTTTGAGGAACTTTATTTCAACTAGTTTTCTGAAGTTTTTAAAAATCAGGAATGTGTATTGATTTTGCCAATTACTTTATCTGCTTTTATTGAGATGGTGAAACAATTTTTGTTGTTTTATTCTGATCTATTATAATAATTGAATTAAAATTTTATCATAAATTTGATTTTGAGTTTAAAAATTATTTATTAGTAATTTTTGTGATGCATAGTGCCTACTTGCATTGTATTTGGTGTATGTATATGACACATTCTAACTCTTTTATGCATCCCCTTTTCCTCTTCCCTTCTTCCTCACCTTCCATCTCTTTGTCCCTTTTCCAGTTGGAGTAAATCTCTTTCCCTCTTTCTTTTAATCTATGTTTTATTTTGCTATTTATTTATAGTTTGAATTTCTCATGTGAGAGAAGCCATATGGTATTTTTAACTTGTGTGTACGATTTAACTAATTTAACATTATGTTTTTAAGGTGAATCCTTTTTCTACAAATGACTCTAATATGTCATTCATTACAGCGGAGTAGTATTCCATAATGTATAAACACTACATATTCTTTATTTATTCATCTGTTGACGGACATACAGACTGTTCCTACTACAACAATCATAAATCCACCAAGCAGTTATGAAAACAATACCATGTCAAGAGCATCAAGAAAAATTAAACACTTAGGAATTAACCCAGCCGAGAAAGTGAAAGACCTCTGTAACCAAAACTGAAAAACTCTGAGAAAGGGGATTGAAGAATTTATCAGGAAATGGGAAAAAAAATTCCCTTGTGTTTGGGTAAGGGAGAACCAATGTAATTAAAATAGTCATACGTGCAAGGTTGATTTACAGATTTATTGAATTCCAAGCAAAACACCAACAACAGTTCTCATAGAAGTAGAAAACAAAACAAACTCATTTGGAAGCACGCTTGTAGTATTGTTTCCTTTCTTCACTTTCAGGTTTGAAAAGTTTTTTTTTCTGCATAAAGAAGCAGTAGGAGTTGCTCAGATTCCGTTATTCTATGTGCAAGTGATTCCATGGACCCGGAGAACATTATATCTTTGAAATATTTTTTGATGTTTTAAAACAATTTTAGGCTTTCTAAAGCTGAAGGTAGTACCAGTAGTTCCCATGTACCCAATTCCAGGGGTGGTGAACCTGTTGGATTTGTGCTGCGATGGGCACACAGAATCTTCTCTGCCGGCATGTAAGCCAAGTTGCCCCAGCGGCTGAACATCTGTTAACAGTTGTTTTTTTTAACATGAAAACCTCAACTTTCAGGTTTGATAGTGTTGGGCTGTGCCCTTCAACCCACAGGCATACAGGAACCCACAGTATGGCCCACAGGGACTAGAAAGCTACACCCAGTAACCCACCCACACTCATGAACTACAGGTGAGACTCCTTAGAACTGGGAAGCTGCATTCAGTGATCTACACACACCCAGGAACTATCTCTGAGGCCCACAGGGACAGTGAGTCCATGTACTTACTAGTAGTCATCTGAGAACATTCAGTGAGGCTTGAAGGGACTGGAAGTCTGCTCCCAGCATCCCACAATCATTTGGGAACCCTCAGTGAGTCCTTCAGAGACTGGAAGTTTGCACCCAGTAACCCACCTATACCCAGGAACCATCTCTGAGGCCTATGGGCACTGGAAGGGTGTGCAAAGTGACCCAGAACCCACACTGAGGTCTGCAAGAACTGGGAAGCTGCACCCAATGACCTACCCACACTCAAGAACCATCACTGAAGCTCACAGAGGCCATAAGTCAGGGCTCAGAGACCCACAGCCATTGGCCATGCTCATTGAAGCTTGCTGTTGGACACACTGCCAGCATAGAAAGTAACTAAAATTTGACATCCATCTAATTCAGATAATCACAGGAAGATTCAAAAATGAAAGAACAAAATTCAATCTCAGACTTTCATCTCATCCAGATCAAGTACAGGAGACATAGACATGGATGAACTTGGAAATAACACAGCTCAAATTTCTCAAATGATAGCAATGGAAATAAAGAAACAACTTTGAGAAGCTGTAAGAAAATCAGATTAGAATTAACCTCTCAGGTAAAAACAGAAATGATAAAAATAATAAAAGAAGCAGTGAGTATATCCAAAGGAGATATGGATACAAAAATAGAGGAGCATAGGAAAATGGTGGAAACCTTGAATGAACAATACAGAAAACAATTAGAACACATGAAACAGATTGAAGTAGATATCTAGGAAATCAAAAATTGTGATAAAAGCTGGTAAACCTGCATAAACGAAATTGAAGGCAGACTCTTAGACCTTTAAAACATTATTGTGACTGGTGATCATGAAAGGACAGATCTCTTGAAAATAATAAGGAATCTGGAAAAAACAATTCAATACTACCAAATTGACACAAGGAGAAACAACATAAAATTGATAGGTATCAATGAAAAAAGACATGATACAAATAACATAAAAAGACTATTTGCAGAAGAGTAACAGAAAATTTCCCAAACATAGGAAAATAACCTGACATACAGATAAGCAAGGTATATAGAACTCCTATTAACCATAGCTGAAATAAACCTACACCTCAACCTATAATAATCAAGGTCTCAGAAATCAGAAATTTAGCATAAGAATAGAACATTAAAAACTGCTAGAGAAAGTAAACAAATCACCTATAAAGGAAATCATGGCAGACTTCTCAACACAAACCATCAAGTCAAGAAGAGCATAGAGTGAAGTATTTCAAGAACTCAAAGAAAACAATTTCTAACCCAGACCATTGTACCCTAAAAAACTATCTTTCAAAATTAATGGTGAAATAAAACACTTTCATGACAAAGAACAACTGAAGAACTTCATGACCACCTAACCAACACTACAAAGAGTGAAAGACATTCTAGAAAAAGATAAAAATGGCCACAATTCCAAGAACAACAGAAGAAAGAAACCAACAAGCAAGAAAAGCAATTAAACAGAGGGGAGAAGTAGGGAATCAGTTATAACTATTAACATAAATGGTCTCAATTCACCAATTAAAAGAAACAGAATGATAGAATGGATCAAGAAACAAAACCTAACAATATGCTGTATATAAAAGCACATTTAAATCAAAAAGAAATTCATAGACTGATAATCAAAGAATGGAAAACAGTACTTCAAGTGACAGGAACCCAGAAAACAGCAGAGGTAGGTATTCTATTTATTTACAATGTAAACATCAAATAAATAATGATCAAAAGATATAAAAAAGGTTACTACATACTTTAGTGGAAAACTTCAAGGGGAAGAGAGAACAATCATAAATATATATGCATCAAATATGGGAGCATACAACTATGTAAGCAAATATTAATAGACATGAAAAATCAAATAATAATACAGTTATAATGGGGGACCTTAACACTCCATTGTCATGAAGAGACAGATCAACTAGACAAAGAATCAGCAAAGAAATAACAACTGAATAAAATTTGTGAACAACTGTATTTAGTAGAGATGTACAGAGTATTCCACCAAACAGCCTCAGAACACACATTCTTCTCAGCTGCACATGGGATGTTCTCTAAAACAGACAACATTCTAGCCCATGGAACATGTTTAAGTAAATGTAAAGTAACAGAAATTATACCATGTATATTATCTGAAGGTAGTGCAGTGAAACTGGAAATTAGTGACAAAGCAACTATAAAAGCCACATAAACACATGGAAATTAAATAGCACTCAACTGAAAAACCAATGAGTCATGGAAGAAATTAAAGAAGAAATTAAATAATATATAGAATCAAATGAAAATGCAAATACTGCTTGCTAGAACATGTGGGATTAAATGAAAGCAGTACTCAAAAGGAAATTTATAGAAGTGAATTCTCATATCAGGAAAACAAAATGAGCACAAATAATCTAATGTTGCACCTGAAACTTCTAGGAAAAGAAGAGTAAGTCAATCCTGAAGCCTAAAGAAGAGAGGAAGTTATAAAGATCTGAGCAAAAATTAATATAACTGAGACTAAGAAAACAATACTAAGAATTAGTAATTGAAAAGTAGTTTTTTTGAAAGCATAAACAAAGTTGATAAGCCCCTAGCCAACCTTATTTTAAAAAAGGAAAGAAAAAAACTCAGATTCATGCAATAAGGAATGAAAAGAGTCAAATCACTACAGATCCTATGGAAATACAGAATATCATTAATACTTACTTTGAAAACCTTTATTCTCATAGGATCGAGAACACAGAAGAAATGGACAGATTCCTAGAAACATCAATTACCAAAGCTGGACCAAGAAGATAATGCTTCTGAATAACTCATTATCAGTTAATGAAACTGAAAATGAAATTAAAATCTTACTACCACCACCACAAACAACAACAAAACAAAAAGCCCACATCCTTATGGATTCACAGATAAATTCTACAAGGAATTTAGAGATGATTTAATATCAATACTCCTCAAACTCTTTAATGAAATTGAAAGAGAAGCAATTCTCCCTAATTCATTCTGGGAGGCAAATATTATCCTGATAACAAAACCAGAGAAAGCCCCAACCAAAAAAGAAAATTACAGGCCAATCACTCTAATGAACATAGATGCAAAAAACTTCAATAAAACACGAGCAAAGAGAACACAGCAAATCATCAAGAAGGTTATGCACCACAACCAAATGGGATTCATCGAAGTAATGCAAGGATGTGTCAACAAACACAAATCAATAAATGTGATACACCATATTCACAGAACAAAAGAGAAAAATCACACGAGCATCTCAATAGATGTAGAAAAATCTTTTGATAAAGTCCAAAACTCATTCATGGAAAAAACCCTAGAGAAAATCAGAATAGACTGTTTTTATTTCAATCTGATAAAAATCATCTATGACAAACGAACAGCCAACATCATACTAAATGGTCAAAAACTGAAAGCTTTCACTAACATCAGAAACAAGACAAGGTTGCCCATTATCACCACTCCTATTCAACATAGTTCTGGAAACATTATCCAGAGCAATTAGACAAGTGAGAGCAATACAAGGAGTAAGCATAGGAAAAGAAGAAGTTAAATTATCATTATTCACAGATGACATGATGCTCTACATGACTCCAATAGACTTCTAGACTTAATAAGCAACTTCAGTAGTACAGCTGGCTAAAAAGTCAATATTCAACAGTCAATAGCATTCCTCTACACAAATAACAAACTCACTTAGAGAAAAATTAGGGAAGCCACACCCTTCACAATAACACACAAAAAATGAAATATTTAGGAGTGAATCTAACAAAGGAAGTAAATGATTCATACACTGAAAAAGGCAGTATTCTGAAAAAAAGAAATTGGAGAGAAATTCAGAAAATGGAAAGATATTCCTTATTCATAGATAGGAAGAACAAACACTATGAAAATGGCCATACTCTCAAAACTGTTATACAGATTTAATGCAATCTTAATCAAAAAACCATTAGCATACCTCACAGATCTAGAGAAAACATTCCTAAACTTCATAAAGAACCATAGGAGACCTAGAGTAGCAAAGGCAATTCTTTTCAGCAAAAGAAAGGCAAGAGGCATCACAATTCCAGGCTTGAAATTATGCTACAAAGCTGCTATAATAAAATAAGCATGGTACTGGAAAAGAAAACAGACCTAAAGATCCATGGAATAGAACAAAAGATACAGACACAACTACAGACACACTCAGCCACCTTATCTTTGACAAACGGGTCAAAAAATGGAGGCAAGACAGCTTCTTTAATAAGTGGTGTTGGAAAAACTGACTTTCTACATGCCAAATAAATTAGATCCAAGTTTATTACTATGCACTACATTCAAAATGGATCAAAGATCTAAATATTAAGATGAATACACTAAACCTACCGGAAGACAAAGTAGGTAGAAATCTTGAGGATAGGCGGGTAGGCTGAGAGTTTATGAACAAAAGCAAAACTACATTGGAGTACTTCAAAGAATCAACAGCTGGGATTTCGTCTTATTAAAAAGATTTTGCACATTGAAAGAAATCACCAAGAGTGAAAAGAAAACCCACGGAGTGGGAAAAGATTTTTGGCAACTGTCTCTCAGGTAAAGGACTTTTATCTAGAACATATAAAGAATTGAAAAAAATCAGGCCCCCCAAATTCAAAGATCCAATCCAGAAATGGGCATCTGAGTTGAACACACAATTTTCAGATGAAGAAATACAAATGACAAATCAATATGTGAAGACAAGTTCAACATCATTGGTTATTCAAGAAATGCAAATTAAAACAACACTAAGATATTACCTCACTCCAGAAAGAATGGCTAATATCAAGAAATTAACCAATAACAAATACTGACAGGGCTGTGGGGATATTGTAGAATTGGGACTTGTAATAAATAAGTGGGTTCTGGGTTGCAGTTTGAGCACGTGTTCTCTGAAAGGTTGACCATCAGGGTCTTATGGGCGTTAACAGCTTGCATGAATCTGATGTATTTGTTACAGCTAAGGAATCAATGTTGGTAAATTACTATTAGCTAAAGTCTAAAGTTTACTTAGATGCTGACCTTTTACATAGACCCCCTTTTCTGCCCCCAGTTTCCACCCAAGATACAATGTTTCATTTAGTCAACCTGTCTCTTGAGCTCCTTTTCACAGTGATAGTTTCTCAGACTATTGTGAGGAATATGGGTTAAGCATTTTGTGGAATAGTCTCCAACTGAGACTTTTTTTTTATTTTTTTTATCAAGATTAGACTGGAGCTATGTGGTTTGGGAGGGAGATTACAGAGATAAATTGACATTTTTATTACTTCATATTCAATTTAACTTGTCACTATTGATAATGTCAACCTGACTACATGACATAAGTATTGATGTTAATAATAGTGGTCTGATCATATTTTGACAGTTACATGCCTCTACTATAAATTCACTCCTTTTCCCCTTTTTCCACACTGTACTCTTTGAAAGAGAATCATAAAACACTCTCATACTCAAGAAGTGGAGAGTTATGGCCTGCCTTCCTGAAGGTGGAGTACTCACCAAAATTGCTCAGGAGAATTGTCTTATGCATAGGAGAGCTGACTACTCAAAAATTGTTCAAAATTATTTATTTTTATTATTATGGACTCATAGGGATTTAATTTATACTTTGAGTTCTTTTCTTGCCCCATTTCTTCCACATTTGGCCATTGGGAGCTTTGTCATTTGCCTCCTATGTCTGTTTGACCTTTCTATCATTGTGCTTTGCTTTGTTTTGCTTATTAATTTCCTTATTTTATTACATTAACACATGCTTCAGGATCAGCTTGTGGATTTCATTCTTCAGTACTGGAATCAGCTCCTTCTTTCCTTCTGTAAGGAGTCCTGGTTCATTTTGTTAGAGAATGATACAGAAACCAAGCTTTGACTTCTAGGTGTTTTTATACTGCTGAGCTATCAATGCTTGCAGGTTCTCTAGGTTGAAAGAATAAGAAAATATAGATGTGCAACCTGTGTATATACACATATCAATAATGTTGTCCTTTGCAACATCTGTGTCTAAATAAAGTTAAACCTGAAATCATACTGATGAGCCCACCTCTAATAAATCATTTAAGCCTGCTCATCATTGAGCAGGAATAACTATCTTTCTTAGCTGTTGGTCTCGTGCTTGATATGGCAACACACACAGCAGTAGGTCAAATGCAAATCCATGTTACAGAAGATTCTGTTGAGTAGGGAATATTTTCTGACACACTGTAGGTAGTCCTAGAAAAAGTACTCTAGCCAGCAGACAATGAAACAAATTAAAAATTAAAGAATGAGGAAGACACTGGCATCAGAAATGTTGAAATCAATAAAATTTGCAATTTTTAGGTGACTATGTTTGTTTTCTCTTTTTTGTATCAATTTTCTCAGGCTATTCTGATGATCCCAACCAAACCTGTCTCTTCTACTTCTGTCACCTTTTCTCTCGTGACTTTTTATCTCCTCAGTCTTTTTCTATTAGTGTTGAATGAATTCCAGGACTTTTCATCTACTTAGTGCAATTTTCTACAGAATTCAATCTTCTGTTTGTAGTGACCACAATGAATTGTAGTTCAACAATCATGTTTTGATGCCCATTTCTTTAGCTCGGATGTGATTTTCTTTTCACAAATGTTTAATGAGGATTAGTAAATGTAAGAGTCACTTGAAAATGAAGAAGTCTACAGATTAGCAGTTTCCTCAAGTCTTCTGTTATTTCTTTTGGCCATCTGAGGCATTTTCTTCAGTTTTCGGTGGGTTATACTCCTCTGAATAGCAGTATTTTTTTTTGGTAAATTCTGGGAATTTTCTCTTCTGGACCCATTCCTTTGGAAAGAATTCTTTACTTATTTAAACAAGAAGAATATCAATATATTTTGCTAAAACTTGGCAGAGTAACTGCCTGAATTTTGCAGTTTTGGATGATAGAACAAAATATATACTTTTTAGTGTTAGACATAGTTTACCATACTGAAATCAGTAGCTTGTGGATGTGGATAGATCTTAAGAGTTAAAGTTTAGGGAATCAAATGGCAGAATTCTCCATCATAAAGATGAGTGTCCTTTAGTTTACTTAACATTCCCCTCTGTGATGGATGGGGCCAGGAAGCGTTGGGGCATTATCTCGTACTTTGGGTATCCAGGCTTCTGTCCAGTCTGCTCTCCTTCTGAGAAAGGAAGAACTAGTGAAGTTTTGACAGGGTAGTCTCCTCTTCAATTGCCATTCTGCTGTTTAATGAGAAGGTGAGTTGTGAATGAAAAGAGTGCTTCCTTAATCAGACCCACTGTATACTAAATCTGGTAGCAATTTCTCCTAATTTCATTCATTTTACAGTGAAAGTGTTTGCATGGGTCACTTCCAATATTGTGATTATTAGATTAGATTTATTTATTTATTTCTCAAACATTAGATTTATTTATTTCTGATTTATTTCCATCTTGTAAAGATGTACCAGAGCTTCCTTTTTTTTCCCTCTAGTGGGGATTGAACCTGTGACCTTCACACTGAAATAGTTCTCCATCTCTTTTCATATTTTTTATTTTGATATAGGCCTTGCTAAATCACTAAATTTTCCACACTGGTCTCCAATTCGTGGTCTCCTTACCTCAAGTCTTATAAGAGATGAGATTACAGGGATGGCCCACCATACTCAGTATATTCTTAATTTTTTTGTTTTATTTAATTTTTATTTTACATATATATTTTTTTCCTTTTTTTGTACTAGGAATTGCACTTAGGACCTCACACTTGCCAAGCAGGCGCTGTGCCACTGTGCTATGTCTCTAGCCCTTATTTTACATATTTGTGATACATAATAAATAGGTAGTCAGTACATGTCCATATAGCATCTTAATCTCTTTTTTTTTGTTTTTAAATTTCATTTAAGTGTGGTACAATATGTTTATGTATGTTGCTCAGGCTATAGCCTAGGGCTTTAGGCAAATGCTCAGACCTCTTGGTGCTGGGTTTTGAACCTAGGGCCTGCACACTGTGGTTGCTCCTCCTTGGAGCTGCATTCTCAGCACTAGATTGAATATATGGGTTATTTGACATTTTTTTTAAAGACAGGGTCTCACTATGCAATTCAAGCAGGCCTTAAACTCACTTTATCTTAATCCTTTTTACTTCCCATTTTTCTCCCCTCTCTTTCTTCTTGCTCCATTCCTACCTACATACATCTCTTTCCCATTTGCAAAAAACCTATCTCCTTATTTCCTATAATCTATCTTTTTAATCTATGTTTTATTTTTTTCTTTGTTGATACTTTGGGTTACTCATGTAAAAGAAACCATACAATATTGAACTTTTGGGGGGGATTGCTTTATTTCACTTAGCATTATGGTCTCCAGATGCATCCATTTTCCTGAAAATGCTTCAGATTTATCCTTTATGATTGAGTAGAACTCCACTGAGTATATATACCACATTTTCTATATCCACTCATCTGTTGATTGGTGTGTAGCCTGCTTCCAAGATTTTGTTGTTATGACTTGTACTGCTATAAACATGGGCATGCATGTATTGTTATAACATGTTATCTTTTACTCTTCGGGGAAAATAACCCAGAAGAGGAATAGCTGGATCAAGTGAAATCTCTAGTTTTAGCTTTTTGAGGACTCTTCATACTGATTTCCATAGTGGTTTTACTGGTTTGTATATCCCACAAACATTGTAGAAGTCTCCTTTCCCCCACAGCCTTGCCAGTGTTTGTTGTTTTCCAAGTTCTTGGTATAGTTATTCTTTCTGGAGTAAAAGGGAATCTGTGTTTTTTGATTTGCATTTCTCTGTTGGCCATACTTGCTTGACATGTTTTATTGCAAAGAAAAGGTCTTGTTAAGTCAATAATCTCCAAGACTATTTTGCAGATGGATAAAGGATTGAGATGGATGGGAAAGGGAGAGAGCAGAAGAGCAGGTAAAATAAAAAAGACTAAGATACAATACATATATAACTGAGCTAAGCATGGTGGCACACGTCTATACAATCATTACTTGAGAGGACGAAGCAAGGGAATTGCTGCAAGTTCAAGACCAACCTGCAATCCAAAATGAGTTCAAGACCATCCTGAACTATATACTGAAATCCTGCCTGAAACAAAATAAAACTAAAACAAGAACAACTATGTATATGTACCAATATTCCAAGTCACAGTGAATGTATTCATTATGTATTGCAAATATGTACTAATAAAAAAGAAAATGAAATAGATAAGCTTCCAAGTAATGTTCACAAAAAATAATTACTCAAGTTACCAAGAAGCAAGCCCTCCCTGCAAATAGGTGCCATGTATGGATCACCGAGGAGAGAGCCAAATGCCAGCCTTTTCCTGTGAGTCAGCGCCATTCTGCACAGACTGCAGAAGTGAGAGAACAAGAAGTCACCAAGAAGCAAGCCCTCACTGCACGGCCCACTGAGGGGCGAGCCAGATGCCAGCCCCTACCGGGGTGTGGCTGGGAAACACTCAAGTCAAAGCTCCCAATCATCTCTCCCGGCTGGAGGCGACCAGGTGATCCGGAGAAACACAGGCTGCCATGATAGCTATTGAGGTAGAATACAGTGTAATGCTTGCAGTATTTAGTGTTTCACTGACTTTGCAGGTCTAAAGCTGGTGGTCTGATCATCTATTCAGGGAAGAGCAACAGGCAGTGTAGCATCTAGGGGGTCTCTCCCTCTGAGGGTAGTGGCCATTGCTGATTCCCTATTGTCTTGTGTTGAAGTCCTGTATTATTTTAATTGTTTTGTTGGGTTGGGTTTTGTTCTGTTTTATTTGATTTTATTGTATCCGATGGTATGGGCAGCTACTTCAAAGATAACAAGATACATTATGGTGGTAGCCATTTTGGATTTACTACTGTCTTGTTTTGAAGGCCTTTATTGCAGTCATTGTTTTATTTTTATTGGTTCTATTCTGTTCTGCTTTGTTTGATTTTTATTATGTCTGAAGATATCTGCAGCTATTTTGAAGGCAGCAGGAGGTATTATGGTAACTATTGTTGATTTCCTATTATTTTGAAGTCTCGGGTCAGTTACACTGATTTGTTTTGGTTGACTTTGTTCTGTTGTGTTATGCTTAGTTTTGCTCCTTTTAAAATAAAACATTAAAAAAAGGACAAAAAAATAATTTCTCAGGCTATACTTGAACTTGCAGTCTACCTGCCTCAGTCTCCCAGAGATGAGATCATAGCCTCCTACTATATCATCGTGCTGAGTTCAAAGCCTACATTTTCATCTTTTAAAGAAAGTCCTCTCATAAAACCTGGGCTAGATTTTCAGAGTCTGTGAGAGCATGGAGCCTTGAGCTGGTTGGAAATATGAACCTCTTAGACTTGAACCTTCTCAGGCGTAGGATATCAAGATTTAGAAAGGCTGAACTTATATCCCTGATGACATCTTGATTTGTACTTGGTTGATTTGAATACAACTGAAATTACAAAATATTTTGTAAGATCATCTGTCCGAAGGGAGGATTTTTCGCACAATGTTGAAGTCAAGCCATGGTATTTGCACAGTCAGGAAACTCAGCTGAATTGACTTAATTTTATTTTCAATAAGCTGCTGGTAGCTTGGGATTAATCATACTACAGAACTTTCTTGAACAAAAGATTTACTATTCCTGAATTCTGTATCTTCATTTCCAAGGAGAAAGGGTAAATCTCTAAAATATCTGTTTTACACACACACACACACACACACACACACACACACACACACACACAGAGTCTGTTTATAAATATTCTGGAAAAAAATTTAAAGCAAAATTCCTAAGCAGTGATTATATGATTGAAGCAATATATACTATATTTATCTGGTGCTATGAGTTCTGTATGTTTCTTTTTTCAAAGCAATCACTTTATCTTGCATAATTAGCCACCACCACATCCTTGGTACCCAGCATAGTTCATAAAAATGTCAGATGCACTTGATGAATAAGCACCAAGGATCTTGTTTTGAATCCTGAAATACAATGGGCTAGTTCCACCCTTCGTTTTTCCTTGTTCCCCTCATCCTCTGACTTAAAATTTGAGGTTGAGTTGTTTCCTGCTCCATCAGTCTTGATCTTATTTCCAGGGCCTCTATCTGTCTCATTTCTGCATTTTCCTCAGAAAAGAGTGGTCATCAAAGACTTGACCAGTAGCAAGCAAAGTCTACTCACAGAAGCAAAGGGGGATGAATAGGGTGGTGAGATTAGGAATCTACACTTGCCCCAAGTCTGAAAAATGGGAGGAATAGGCTGGGCTATTTCAATTACTTATTGTACTCCCCTGACCAAGTTCCAGCTATCCATTTGTTCTTCCTTGGAGTTGGCAAGATTTTGTGGTCATTACAACACACATACACATGCACACTTACATCTCACAAAACTCAACTCAATATATCAACTTCTATTTGTATCTCTATTTCTATTTTTAAAGGTATTTTAAGAATAATAAAGATTTATACAAACAAGAAATAATATATTTTTAAAAATTAGACTTATAGAACTAGCTTTCAAATGGGTGATCAGGTGAACAACTAAAAGTGTCACAAGTTCCTAATCTTTTCTAGTGTATTTCTCGTATTTGCTACCCAGTGCCTTCTCTCTTTTCACCATTTTTGTCTTTTAATCAGATACCTCACTGAATTCTAAGACAGTGTAGAGGAATAGAATATTGGAGCTGCTTAAAAATGTGACGTTATAGTACTACTGAAAATTTTCTATCACATAACTTTATCCTAGATTATTGTGTTAGGGAAAGCATATGCTTTTCGACCTCAGTTTACGTGGGGATAAGACACAGGTTCATTTTAATAGTTTGTAGGTGTTAGTAGCATAATAACATTTATTTCTTCTGCAACCGCCTCTCCAAATCTCAGATAAAAAGAAGTATTGTTTGCTTGGTTGTGCTGGTGTGGGTTTAAAGTATTTCCCTTTTCCATAAATATATTAACATTTGACCATCCGTGAGACGTGCCAATTCTTATTTTGCCCTTCAAAGATTGAAACAAGATGCATCTTTAGCATTTCCCTCACAAAGCACAAGGAAATCCCTCCTAAGGCACAGTGAATCATCTATAGACTTTGTAATTAGCTTCTGTAATAAAGTACTTAATAGGTATAGAAGCCCCTACTAATTACAGCAGGAAGTTGGGCAGGCGGTTCACCCACAGCTGGGATGAAGCCTGGTAGAGGGATCCGGGAACACATGCCCACGAGGTCCAGATCTGCACAAGAGCCCCAGGCCTTAATTAATCCCAGCAATTAAAAATGAAAACAATCCACCATTTCTCATTAAAAGATAAAAGCGCCTCCCGCTTCACATTATTTTGCAACGACAGATTCTGTCTTTGCAGTCACTGCTGATTACCAAAGACAATGATTAGTTCGTGAGCTGCAAGACCTCAGTCACCCCCTGGCTTGCTAAATTTCAGGCACTCCTGCATAATGGGAGATTGATTAGGGTTAATAGACTTATTTTTACAGGTCAACTCACAAAACACTTTGGGTTGTGGGCCCCCTTGCACAAAATATCCCAAGCTATAAATCAAACTGCTTAAAGGAAGCACAGAGTTTTCTGTCTTGGAACTACTGATAACAACTGACTTTTGTTTCTTCCCAGCTACTGTCTCCTTTAAGTCACTCTGCTTCTTGTAAACGCAGCTGCAGTGTCAGCCTGATGGCCTGATAGATGGAGACAGGGCTTGTGGTTTATTTACTCTGCTGTTTTTCAGAAACCTAGTGGTGAGGATTGTCCCTGGATGGTTCCTTGGAATTTCCATGTTTGTTTTTCCTCCATTTTTAAGATAATCAGTGCTTAACAGCAGCTGTAACAACTTTCGACATCTGTCAATTTCACTTAGACTTGATGGCCACAAGTAATAAGGTTGGATAAAGAGATTTAAAACTTTAAAATGAAAGAAAATTGACCCCCAAAGGAGTGTTTGAATATTTAGTCTATGGGATATGGGGGAAACCAGGGGACTCACTTAACTGCATTTGAAATGAGTTGCCATTGGCTTAGTATCTTGGGAAGCAAAGCCATGTTCAGTGCGAGCCTTTTGCAGGCTGCTTCTTAATAGTTCCAAAATGTACAATAGAGATTGTGATAATGAAAGGGAAAGAAAGTGTTCAAAAGAAAAGAACAAGTGGGACAGGGGAAAGGAGAGAAGGAAGAAAAGATTATGTGTATATGTGTATATATATATATATATATATATATATATATATATGCATGTATGTACGTATATATAAGATAGATAGCTTTACTACTAATCTCTGTTAGCTCATCCAAAAGAACATTTTGCACTTTGATTATTTGTTTGATAATTTTTTGTGCCCAAATCTTGCAACTTGGACAACTATTTCTTAGATAACAATATGCAAATATTAATTAGTGTTAATGTCCTACTATGTTTTGAAATACTGTATCATTTCTTTTTTCTGCTTTGTTGTTCTAAAATAAAAAAATATTGCATAAAGAGTAACTAAAATGAGTCAAATTCAACAAGAGGAAATGTTAGAAAAATGTTTTCCCCAGGAAAATTGAAAAAACATTTAGAAAGTATCTGAATATTAATGCTGAGAAATTTGAAAAATTTGCACCTAAGCATTTTTGCTTCTTTTTTTTTCTTGCTGAAGGATGACCTTATCCATAGGGAATTTGATTTTTTCATCTCTTCCAAAGACAGCAAAGATGACTTAGAGATACAAATTAGTTTCTTTATCCATTGGCTTGATTTCTCTAAAGATCAATTTCATAGACTCATGCCCAAGAATCAATCCAAACTCATGCATTCCAGGTTCTAAAATGTAACTGAGCAAGACAGCTGAAGGAGCATCAAAATACATTTGATGATATAAATAACTGTCCTTGAAAAGCTTTTTTCTTTCTTCCTTCTCCTTCTTCTCTTTTTCCTCCTCCTCCTCCTCCTCCTCCTCCTCCTCCTCCTCCTTCTTCTTTTTTGCCTGAGTCCTCACTTGGAGCTATATGACCTAACAACCAAAGTCAGTAAGTGGCAGGTGTTGATCAACTTCCTACAGCTGGTCCTGCGCCTAACTTCTGATAACCTAGAGCTGAGCATAGCATGGTTTAGTGGAGGTCAGGAATGGGAAGGACGGAGGACAGAGAACAGCCTGAAAACTGCACTCAGAACTGGTTCTTACATTGAGGTAGTCAGCGAATGCAGACCCTCCTCCCTTGTCAGACATTATACAAATACTTAGTGAAATCTGGATATAAATTTCAATGAAAGAAATAAGCTTACTGATACCAGAAATCAAGAAAAACAAAGTTACAGTACACTGCTCACCTTTGGTAGCCTTGAGCAGCTTTGTGAAGTGTGAGGCTATTAGATGGGGCGCAAGTCTGTGAGCTGGGTTTAAGGTTCTATTGCCCTAAGGGGACTAGGATAAAGGAGGAATGTCTTTGACCCTGCCTGGATTGTGTGTGTGTGTGTGTGTGTGTGTGTTTGTGTACACATGTGCATAACTGGAATCTTTTTAATACAGTTGGGAACCTCGAGGGACTTTCAAATTCCTGAAAATGAGAAACCTCAGCTTTTTGGTTGGCAACAGGACAAAAAGACAAAATCTATATTAGACTCCAAGTAGATTTTAAGAATCTTTGAGAAATCCAGATGTTGTCTGCACTAACTTGGATGTAAATTCTGAATGTACACTCATGACATGAAAATCTTGCATAACATAAAGTGGTTCAGAATTCATTGGCTGTAGTATTAAAAACTCTGCATAATGACAACAGGAAAGGAAGGAAGAAACTCACAGTAAGATAATTACAATCCAAACAGAAAAAAAAAATCATTCTAGGAGAGACATCATTTCTAGAATTACAAACTTATCAGTGAAATCATGTAAGAGATCAGAGACTAAGAGCTAAGACAGCTGTAGTGCTTAAAGACAGCAGAGAGGCTGCAAACATATATTGGGTATGTTTGCTAAAGATATAAGAATATCGAACTAAGGAATAACGAAATAATGCAAGAGCCCCCAACCTTTTGACAGCAGAGTTACGTTTCTTGGAAGATAATTTTGCCACAGGTTGAGGGGAGGGGGATATGGTTTTGGGATTATTCGAAGAAGTGTGCGACCTACATCTCCTACATGTGCAGTTAACAGCAGGGCGGGCGGCCCTGTGGGAACCAATGCTACTGATCTGAAGGGAGGCAGAGCTCAGACAGTAATACCAGGATGGCAGTGGCGGTAAATACAGATGAAGCTTGGCTAAACGTATATGCATTTTATTTAATCTTTCAGAAAACCAACTCTATGACTCACAGATTCTTTGTATTATTTTCTTAGTCTCAAGTGCATGGATTTCTGCTCTTGACTTTATAATTTCTTCCCTTGTATAAGCTTTGGTTTTCATTTTTTCCTTTGCTAAAAATTTGAGATCCAATATTATGATATTTATTTGATCTCATTCTGTTTCCCTGATTTGAGAATTCACTGCTATAAATTTCTTAGGACTGCTTTTATTGTGTCCCATAAGTTCGTTGTACTGGCATTATCATTTAATTGTAGATACTGTTTTTTTTTAAATCTAATTTCCTGTGACTCATCAGTTGTTCAAGAGGTCGTTACAAAATTTCTTTGTGTCTATGTAATTTTGGGGTTTCTTTTGTTGTTGATTTCCATTTTCATTGCAATATGGTCAGATAATATGCATTAGATAATTTCAATTCCTATACCTTTATTTAAGAATGCCTTATGGGCTAATACATGGTGTATTTTGGAGAATGTCCATGTGTAGCTGAAAAGAATGTGTATTCTGATGTTGTGGGTTGGAACACTTTGTAGGTGTCTACTAAGCCCATTTATTTCATAGATTTGATTTATTTCTTTGTTGAGTTTTTATCTAGTTCATCTATCTATTTGTGACAATGAGGGTATTAAGTAACCCCATTACAACTGTGTTATGATTTTCATTTTTCATGTCTGTTAGTATTTGTTTTATGTAGTCGAGTGCACTGGTCTTTGGTGCATATGTATCTATGATTGTTATCTCTTCTTGGAGTTTTCCCTTAACAAGTTATGTAGAGACCTTCTTTATCTCTTATTAGCAGTCTCGACTTCAAGTTCACATTGTCTGCAAATAGAATTGTTACCAATGCTTTTTTTCTGGATTCCTATCACATGGAGTATTGTTTTCCATCCTTTGACTTTCAATGTTGAATTTATTTATGATTTAAATATGTGTCTTGTATGTAGCAGATTGATGGATCTTGTTTCTTGATTCATTCCACAAATCTGTTTCTTTGATTGATGAACTGAGATAATTTACATTGTTATAGGTGATACATATTGGCTTACCCTTGTATTATTTTCCTGCTGTTGGTTCCCTGTTTTCCATTCTGCTTAATAGGTTGCTCTGCCTGTTGGTGCTCTTGGAAGTCACTATTTCTTTCTAAAATATCCTTTAGAGCATTTTGTAGAGCTGCTTTGTTGGTCTTGAATTTCTTCAGTTGTAATTTCTCATGGAAGTATTTTGTTTCCACAATTCATAAATCGTTAGCCAATCTTATCAAAAAGAGGAAAGACTCAAATTCATGCAATTAGTAGTGAAAAGCATGAAATCATAATAGATCCTGTGGAAATACAGGAGATCATCAATACTTACTTTGAGAACCTATACTCTGATAAGATGGAAAATATAGAAGAAATGGACAGATTCCTAGATACATATGAACTACCAAAACTGAATAAAGAAGATATAAAAATTCTAAATAATCCAGTACCAGTCAATGAAGTAGAAAAGTGTAATTAAAAACTTACTAACAAACAAAAGCCAAGATTCTGGTGGGTTGGCACTGAATTCTATAAGGAATTTAGAAAAGACCTAATGCTGATTCTCTTTAATGAAAATGAAAAGGAAGCAATACTCCCACAATCCTTCCTGAAAGCAAGTATCAGCCTGATACTAAAACCAGAGAAGGAACCAAGTAAGAAGAAAACTACAGGGTGATCTCACTAATGAACATAGATGCTAAAATCCTCACTAAGATACTGGCAAACAAAACAAGCAAATCATCAAAAGAATTACATACCATGACCAAGTAGCATTCATCCCAGTGATGCAGGGATGATTCAAAATACCCAAATCAATAAATGCAATATATCATATCAACAGAGCCAAAGACAAAAATCTCATGTTAATCTCAATAGATACTGAAAAAGTATTGACAACGTCTAATACCTATTCATGATAAACCAAAAACTGACATAGATGGTCTTTCCGTTCACCAGATAAAATACATCTGTCATAAACCAATAGCCAACATCATACTAAATGGTCAAAAACTTAAAGCTTTCATTCTAAATTCAGGAATAAAACAAGGAAGTTTGTTATCACCCCTCATATTCAATATAGTTCTGGAATCATTAGCCAGAGAAATTAGACAAGAAAAATAAATAAAAGGAATAAAGATGGGAATGGAGGAGTTTAAATTATCATTATTTGCAGATAATATGATATTCTACATATAGGACCCAAAAACTCCACCAAAAGACTTGTAGATTTAATAATCATATTCAGCAGTATAGCTGTATAAAGTCAACAATTAAAAACCAATACCATTCCTGTGAACAAACAACAGATGCACTGAAAGAGAAATTAGGGATACTGTACTTTCACAATTGCTTTAAAAAATCTTAGAAATCAATCTAATGAAGGAAGCAAAAGATCTCTATGTTGGAAATTACAGTACTCTGAAAAATGAGATCAAAGAGGATCTCAGAAAATGGAAAGAAATCCTCTTGCTTATAAGTGGGAAGACCCACCATAGTGAAAATGGCCATACTCTCAAAATGATTAATGCAATTCCAATCCAAATACTATAAGTATACATCACAGAAATAGAGAAAGCATCCTTACAGTTCTTTTGAAGTCAGAAGAGATGTATAATAGCAAAAACAATTAAAAAAACAAAGGTAAGGCAGAAGTATCACAATCCCTGATACGAAATTATACTATGAAGTTACTGTAATTAAAAATAGCATGGTACTGGCAAAAATACAGACCTGAGGATAAATTCAACAGATTAGATGATGAAGAAACAATTCCATACACACTCAGCCACCTTATATTTTACAAAAGCTCCAAACTCACTCACTAGAAGACAGATAGCTTCTTTAATAAATGGTAGTGGGAAAACTGGCTTTCCACATGCGGAAGAGTGAATCCAGACCCTTGTCTATCATCATGTACTAGATTAAAGTTGAAATGGATTAGAGATCTAAATATTAAAACAAAAACAATAAATCTCCTAGAAGAGAGTGGAGGCAGAACTCTTGGATACATACAGATATAGGCAAAGATTTCATGAATGAAACCTTATTTTATGAGAAATACTATAAAAATCAGCTGGAATCTCATCCTATTAAAAGGTTTTGCACAGCAAAAGAAATCACCCACAGAGTGCAAAAACAATACATAGAGTGAGAAAAAAATTTTACCCAGTTGTCCCTCAGATAACGGACTTATATTTAGCACACATAACAAATTGAAAAAATTCAGATCTCTCAAATTTAAAGACCCATTCCAAAAATGCACACACACTTCTCAGGTGGAAAAATTACAACTGAAGAAATTCAAGACCAACAAAGCAGCTCTACAAAATGCTCTAAAGGATATTTTAGAAAGAAATAGTGACTTCCAAGAGCACCAACAGGCAGAGTAATCTATTAAGCAGAATGGAAAACAGGGAAACAGCTAATAAATATATGAAAAAATGTTTAACATTACTGGTCATTCAATAGGTGCAAATTAAAACAATGCTGAGATTCTATCTTGTTCCATAAAGAATGTCTCTCAGAAAGAAATCATCCAATAGCAAAAGCTGGAGCGATTGTGGGGATAAAGGAACACTTCTCCACTGTTGGAGGCAGTGTAGATTCATGCAGCCACTAAGGAAATTAGTGTAGAGATTCCTCAAAAAAACTATCATTAGAAGTTCCATTTGATTCAGCTCCTCACCTTTTGAGTATCTTCCCGGAAGAATTAAAAGCATCATACCACAGTAATATATGCACACCCATGTTTATATCATCACTGTGTATGATAGCTAAACCTTGGAAACAACCCAAATGCACATCAACAAAGGAATGGCAAAATGATGTGTTTTTTATACAATAGAGTATTACTCCATCATAAAGAAGGATAAACTTGAGATATTTTTAGGTAAATGGATGTAATTTGAGACCATATTCTTAAATGAAATAAATGGGACACACATGTAAGTATCACATCATCTCCCTCGTTGAGAAATTAAATGAGTAAATAAGGACCAAACTGTACAATGGATAGTGTCAAATACTAAGAAATTGTTCAAATGGAAGGCAGAAATAAGGAGGGTAGAGGGGGAAAGGAAGGAAGGGAAATGGAAAAATAAATGATAAAAGAAGGACAAAATGGAAACAAACCTTTGTAAATAAGGAGAGGAAGAGGATTTGGAGGGAGGAGAGGTGACTAAGACAAAAAGAGATATCAAGATATATCATATACAGATATATGATGACTTCCCACAATGAATGTGATCATTATGCATATCTAAATTGTACAAATAAATACAGATGAAGCTTTGCTTACTCACTGGTCTGTTGCTCTTGCTGTGTGGTTCCATTCCTAACAAGTCAAGGATAGAGCATGGTACACACTGTGGGAGGTGGGGAACCCCTGAAATAATGCATAGTTTTTAAACAAACTGGAGAAAAATAAAGAAAAAAATCACTTAATAGAAGGTAATAAAGAAGGAAAATAGAAAATAATAATTTAAATCTAGAAGAGAGAAAAGTTTTCAGACACGTCAACAGTTCCAATAAGCATAAATATTTACCTTTGTTAAAGGGTAGAGATGCTTATAGTAACACAATACAACAAGTAAGATTTATTTCATGTTATTTCCAAGAGGTAGATCTAAAATATAATGACACAGGTATGTTGAAAATAGTGACATAGGAAGACATATTAATGAAACATACAAGCTGATTTAGCTCTCTTCATATCAGACAAAAATCAACTTTATTAGAAACTTCACTATGGGAAGCTTGTCATTTTTTTTTTTTTTTTTTTTTTTTTTTACTACCACGAATGAAATTCATGACCTTGCACTTGCCAGGCAGGTACTTATGCCACTGAGCTAAATCCCCAGCTGCTGCTTAAGTCACTTTGAAGTCCTAACAGTTACAAATTACAAAGCCTCAAAATACATAATACAAAAACGCTCTGTCTACGGGGAAATCTATCATTATAGTGAAAGTTTTAAGACATCTCTATGAGCTATTAAAGAATGGAGATCAACATTTCTTAACATAGACATTTTAAACAATACATTTACAAAGTTTTATGTAATAAACCTCTTTAGAACATTAACTTAATGAAAATAATCTCTATCTAATAGAAAACAATTTACACATCTTTGAGTGGATAGGACATAATTGTAAATTTTGTCCACATATTTGATGATAAAAGAAGACCACATAAATACTAAGGGATAAATATAACCCAAGTATACCTTCCAATGAATATAAAGTCAGATTATAAATTAGTGATCACAACACAATTTTAAGAAATTCTGTTCTAAATAATTGATAGATTCAAAGAGAAATCAAAATTATAGTCAGGAAATAGTAAGAACAATATGTATTGGAAACACTTTGCAACTAATAAGAGTGACACTTTTGAGGTTACATATAACTATAAATGTTCTAAATTTTCATATTAATGAACACAAAATTAATGAGCTTAACATTTGTTTTAATATGTGAGAAAAACCATGGTAGCATAAATCCTCTACAGGTAAGAGAAAGACAGTAATAAAATAACATTATGAATGAATCAAGTAGAAAAATTTATAGATTAATAAAGCAATGTAAATGGTGTTGATAAATATGAAAATATAGACAAACTTGACCCTATTCTTTATAAAATTAATGTATTCATTACTTTAATAATATTAGTTATTACACTCTAAGAATATATTATTTTACTCTAGTACTTTTGTTTACAAATTGTGCATGCACACATCCTATATTATCTTAGTAAACATCTACAGCCTGTAAAGAAATTATATTGGTGGTCAGTTTGTGCCAAAAGTAATGAAAATTTAGTGAAAATGAACAGCTAATAAGAGGAGTTTGTCTTTAAAGATATAGCAAGACATGTTTTAAATCTATAGTAGTAAAAATGAGAGAGCAAAATAATTTACAGCAAGAAACAACTGATAAAGCACAGACAAAAGACACTACAGATTTGTGAGGAAAGGACAATATTTGCTAAAAGATGTTTTACTTTGCTCATACAGAAGTAAAATAAAAATAAATTCTACCTGGCAGCATCTAATCTGTGGTATGTGAATTTCCACTGTCATTAACTGGTTTATTTTTAAAAAATAATACCTAGAATTATATAAGCAATTTGATAAAATGGTAAAGTTTGTTGAATCTCAGTCATTGATGCATATTATATTTTATTTGTACTTAATCAAATGTGGGAATATGTATGTGTGTTTTGTATTTATATGTGGTATGCACTACATAATAAATATGTGTGGGTATTTTTAAAATGCCATCAATAGTAACTAGGAGATGAAAAATGAAAGGCCTTTCATGTTATACTGAGGAGTTTGATTTTATCCTGAGGGCAGAGGGGAAACACAGAAGAGCTTTTAGACGGAAAGTAACATGACTGTGTTTTGTTGTCTGGGAGCTCACTCTAGCTCCAGTGTGGCAAATGGATTAGATGTGGGCAAGGCTGGAGGCAGCGCCGTTACTGAAGTGGATGCTCAAGTATTTCAGGGCAGAGATCATGGAGGCTGGAGGAAAAGGAATCAGCTGTGATGACGGACAGGGGAGTGGAATGGAGAAGTAGGGAGGAGGCTGGGCTTGGAGGCTTTGTTGCTCCTTGAATATGGACATGTGAAGAGAGAGGTGGGGAAGAGGATGGGTGTTTCCCAGGTTTGGGGTTCAGGCCAGTGGGTACCATTCCCTCATAGAAGCCACAGGAACAGAAAGTGGTCAGTGCAGGCAGACAGTGTCTGTACACATTATGTTAAAAGCAAGCTGTAGATTATCCAAGTGTAGAGCTACTAGGTAGGCATTCTTGAATAGAGACCAGTGCTTCAAAAACAGCTTTTTGTAGAATTTTAGGAATTTACCGAGGGTTTGAGTCTTTATGTGTCATTTAGAGATTTATTATTTGTAGTTCACTGCTTTCAAATAACAAACTATTTTTAACCAGCTTAGACTTCTTAAAGATATAGAATAAGTTAGAAATGAAATTTTGAATAAAATATAAGTAACAGGTACTCCTTTAACCATTTAATATGCTTAATGTTTTACATTATTCCCATTTGCCTAATTCATTAGACTAATATCACATGAAGTTGGGTAATATAAAACATTTTAGTCTCATAAAATATACAAAAATACATTTAACTCAGTGAATGATAAGTGCATGCTAATCTAACATGTCATAGCAAGTTTTACAAGTTACTGTTCAGACAAGCTAGTATTTTTTCTTGGTTATTTATCTGGTATTGAGGAGACTATAATTTGGGGAGAGACTTTAAAGACATATATTTCATCATGGACCAAATGATTATTGATAAAGTCTTTGCCTACACCTATGTCTTCAAGACTTCTACCTACTTTCTCTTTCAGTAGATCTATTATTTCTGTGTTAATATTTAGATCTTTGACGTATTTTTACTTTAGTGCATTGTGATAGACATAGGTCTAGATTTGGTCTTCTGTTGTGGAAAGCCAGTTTTCCCAGCACCATTTATTAAAGAAGCTATCTTTCTTCCAGTGAACAGTTTTGGCCTCTTTGTCAAGGACAAGGTGGCTGAGTGTTTCCAGTTGCTTCTGCATCTTCTAATCCATTCAATTTAGCCTCAGGTCTGTTTCTTTGCCAATACCGTGCTGACATCAGAAATACTACAAAGACTCAACACCTGAAATCTCATTTTATTAAAAATCTTTTGCAGAACAAAGAAAGTCACCAACAGAATAAAAAGAAAACCCACAGAGTAGGAAAACTTTTTATACAATTGTCCTTAAGACAGTGGACTTATAGTCAGAGCATGTAAAAACTGAAAAAAATCATAGCCCCAAATTCAAAGACCAAATCCATAAATGGGCATCTGAGATGAATATACAGTTCTCATATGAATAAAAACAAATTGCAAATAAATATACGAAAAAATGTTTAACATCATTGGTCATTCAAGTGATGTGAATTAACATAACACTGAGATTTCATCTCACTGCAGAAAGAATGACTATCATTAAGAAATCAAGCAATGACAAATGCTGAATGGACTATGAAGAAAAAGGAACCCTTCTCCACTGTTGGTGGGAGTGTAGAATGGTGCAACCACTGTGGACAATGTGGTCTTTTTATACAGTGGATTACTACTTAACCATAAAAAGGATAATCTTGAGGCTTTTATAGGTAAATGGAAGCAATTTGAGACCCTACTCATAAGTGAAATAAATCAGACTCACATGTGTAAACTTTGTATTGTCTCCCTGGTATGAGAAAGAGTAAGGTTCAAACTGTAAAACAGATATTGTAAAATGGGATGAAATTGTTCAAGAGGAAAGAGGAACTGTGGTGAGGGAAAGGGGAAAAGAAGGAAGGGAAAAGGAAAATAAATACAAGATAGTTATACTCCTAATTTCTCTTAATTCATTGAAAAGAAATTTTTGAGCTAATATCATTTGGAAGATTTTTTATATCTATTTCTTGTACTCTGAGTAACTACTTTGAAGATAACAGTACACAATGCATTATCCTTCTATTATTTTGCTTTGAAATTTTGTTTTTTTCTATAAAAATATTGTCTTAGTTACTTTTCTCTTGTTGAGACAAAATACCTGATGCCCAAAGTGAAGCAAGTGAAAGTTTATTTCTTACAGTTTTGGAGGTTTCAGTCCATACTCAGC
The DNA here is from genome assembly GCA_004027455.1 of Hydrochoerus hydrochaeris. Lineage (NCBI taxonomy): Eukaryota > Metazoa > Chordata > Mammalia > Rodentia > Hydrochaeridae > Hydrochoerus > Hydrochoerus hydrochaeris. The sequence continues at coordinate 81,986 of PVLA01002936.1, read as the reverse complement.
TGGTTCCAAGGAAGTGTAGCATGGTGGCGCAGCCATTCATGGCCACTGCAAACAGCAAGAGTGAACAGAAAAAAAGAGGGAAAGCATGCCTTCTTTGTGCACTTATACTGTATGCTGGCTCCACCCCTGGATGGGTGCAGCACTCACACCACCAGTTCCAGTGCTAGATAACAAACCAAACACAAAGGCTGGATTCAGCCACCTCCATGATTCCATGAGGCTTGGGGGCCACTTAGACATAAACCATAACATGCTACCCCTGACCCCCAGGGGCTTACGTACATTCTTTATGCAAGAGACATTTAGTCCATCTCCTAGAGGTGCCAAAGTCCTAACAGTTTGAGCAATGCTGAAAAGTCCAAGTGCCAAGTCTCCTTCAAGATCTAAGGGAAACTCTAGTTACAAACCCCTGTACAAATGAAAACAAAGTTAAACACTTCCAACATACAATGGCACAAGATAAGCATTACCATTCCAAAAGTTACAACCAAGGGAACACAAAGCATTGGAACCAAAGCAAGTCCCAAATTTAGCAGGGCAAGTATTAAGTCCTGGAGTTCCATGTTTAGCATCTGAAATAATCTGGTTGCAAGCTCCAAAAGGCTTGAGTGACTCCATCCCTATAGCACTTCCAGGGGTTTCATCTCCCATAGCTTCTCTCTTAAACCCACTTTGCTCAGTTCTTGCAGCTTTCCTTAGATGATCTACCTTACCGGCTTTCCCAGACTTCTGGGGTCTCCACCACACACTTGGCTTCACACTCACAGCTTTACACATTGCCCTCTCAGGGGCACACTGCTTGGCCTCCTAGGCCTTCTGAAATTGGGATGGACCCTGCCTTAAGCTCACAACTTGTGCACTGTACATGCAGCTAAAGCCAGTGCCACGTGGATGCTGCCAAAGTCTGTCTGGATCACTGAGCACTCTGAACCTGATTATGAGGAACAATTTCTTTATGTCACCACCATTCTAGAACCTGGTGTGGTTGCAGCCATTTTGGAACCTCTTGTGACCTCTGTCACCACTTTGGAACACAGTGCTCTGTGGCTTTCTCCTTCAAGCAAAGTCTTCACTTTTGTAGTTTTAAGGCTGTGAAGGTTAGAGACCAGGCCATCTTTTTTATTTCTCTGTTTCATCTCAGCAATCAAGGTCTCAGCTCTATCTTTACAGCCCACTGCTTTACTGGAGCTTTCTTTTTGGCCAAACTCACTACATTTTAAATCACTCTGCTGGGATCTTTGTTCTTGATTTGCAACATAAATCTGGCTAAAAGCCCCCAACAATAGCCAAGCCACCACCTCAACATTAGACGCCTTGAAATTTCTTTTGCCAGATTAATCAGTATGCTGCCCTTAATCTCAGTCTCAGGCAAAGTCTCTGGACATAAGAAAAATGCAGACAAAGTTTCTGGCAAGCCATAACACATGTTTTGTGGAGTCCAACAACCAATGCAGTCCTTCTTCCCAGCAGAGAGCTCCTAAGCCTGGTCTTTACCAGTAGGCTTTCTATCAGCCTTCTAGTCTCTTGAGCCCTGATCAGAGTCTCCCCTACAGAACATCCTAAGCTGTTCTAGCTCTATGCATTCAGGCAACATCTCCAAACCTTTCCAAAATCTTCCCACAAACCTTCCTAAAGGCTTTTGAACCACATGGTCAGGTACAGTCACACCAACCATCCAACTTCTTTAGTATCAAATTCTGTCTTGGTTACTTTTCTCTCATTGTTGAGGCAAAATACCTGATGCTTAAAGTGAAGCAAAGGAAGGTTTTTTTCTTACAATTTTGGGAGTTTCAGTCCATACTCACCTGGCTCCAAGGTAGTGTGGCATGATGGGGCAGCTATTCATGGTGACCACAAAAAGCAAGAGTGAACAGGGCAAAAGAGTGAAAACATGCCTTCTTCATGCCCTTACACTGCAAGCCAGCTTTCCCCTGGATAGATACAGTGCTCACACCACCAGTCCCAGTTCTAGACAACAAACCAATCACAAAGCCTAGATTCAGCCACCTCCATGATTACTATGAGGCTTTGGGGGACATCTAGACCTAAATCATAACAAATATTATTGCTAGATACGTTCTAGTTGATCATTCATTCTCCTTTATGTAACATTAGTCTAATGAAAAGGATATTGTGGTTAACGTTTTTAGGTGTCTCTTTCTTTTTTTAAAAAATAGGTTTATTAGCACATATTTGCAAGGTGATATGTATCATGAGGAGCTGGTCAATGTACATAACATATTGTGATTTCTTTTTCATCCTCTACACCTCTCACCTCTCTTGGCTCCTTCTGTTTCTTGGTCACCTTACCATGTGTAAAAGTTCCATTTCTATTTTTTTCTTTCAATTTTTTTTCTTTTGTATTCCCTTTTCCTTCCCTTCCTTGCTCTTTCTCCATTTCTTGTTCTGCTTCCCATTTGAAAATGATAACCCTACTTTCTGCTATTATCTTTTATTTTGCCCTTTATTTGTATTTTGGGTTTCTCATATAAAAGAAACCATTTAATAGTTAAGCTTGCATATTTAAGTTCATGCCTATAATTTATTTCACTTAATAATATGGTCTAAGGATGAATCCTTTTATCTGTGAATGCATGAAGTTTATCTTTCTTTAAGGTAGATTTTTATTCCATTGTGTGCAAATGCTACATTTTCTTTATGCATTTATTTTTTGATGGACATACAGGTTACTTTCAAGACTTAGTTATTATGAATTGAGTTGTTATAAACATGAATATGCATGTATCACTGTAACGTAATGTCTTGATTTTGAGAAGATAGCTAGATAGGCAGCATCTGGGTCAAATGAAATTTTTTGGTTTTAGTTTTCAGGAATCTCCGAACATATTTCTAGAGACGTTGTACTAGTTTCCACTTCCATCAATTGCATAGAAGTGTTTTGTTTTCCTCACAACCTTGCCAGCATTTGTTATTATTTGATTTCTTGATGATGGTCATTCTTTCTGGGGTAACACTAAACAATTGTTTTTTAATTTTCATTTCTCTAATGGTCAGTGACGCTGAACATTTATTCACATGTTTGTTGGCTATTTGTCTTTCTTATGAGAAGTATCTATCCATTTTAGTTGCTCATTTTTTGATTGAGTCTTTTAATTTGAGAAGTGTCTAATTTTTTTAGTTCTTTACATAATGTAGATGTTACTTGTCTGTCTCAGTAACTGACAAATAGCTGGCAAACATTTTTTCTCATTGTGCAGTTTGTCTATTTATTGATTGCTTCCTTTGGTATGTATCAGTCTTTTAATTTTGTATAATCCCATTTGTTGATTCTTGGTAGTATTTCCTGTATCATTGGAGTTCTGTTCAGAAAATCCTTGCTTATATCTCTATTTTGAAGAATTTTACCTATTTTATCTTCCAGCAGGTTGTATCTGTTTCAGTATTGAGATACTGGATTCATTTCGATGTTCATATAGAATATGGTGAGATATATAAATCTAGACTCAATATTTTGCATATGGGGTGGCAATTTTCCAAGCACTGGATGATCTTTCCTCCAGTGCATGTGTGAGGCATTTGTAACCTCCACTATTTACTTTCTTTTCTTTGTCCTTTTGTTTTTGAAACTCCCCATTCCCAAACCCTTGTCTTGGAAACTTCTCTATTTTATAGCCTGTAGATTATAGCTTAGGTGTTCAGCTAGCAGTCAGACTTCAAACAGAGAATGAACTTTGGCCAACCTCCCAAAAGGTCTCCTTTCCCTTAGTTGGCCATAAACTAAGGAAAGGAATCCAAAGTTTTATTTCAAGGTGGACTAACTTCTGATGCCCACCTCCTGGGTGTCAGTTAACCAGATGTCTAAGACGGTCTTGTAACATTCCAAAGTAATGATGACGTAAGGGGTATCCGTGGCAACCCTCTGACTTTGTGAACTTGCACATGAATATAAAAAGAAAAGGGAATAAAGGATCAGGGTCAGCAGACACGGTCACCTGAATTGGCTCTTGACCTTGGAGTTCCAAAGAAAGTCTCGCTTGTTTCTGTACTCTTGGTTTCCCATGAGTGACTTTCTCAAGTGGGCTGTTACCTTTGGAGGCCTCCCAGTGAGATTTACTCATGAGGAGACTCTTTATTGAGGGGGCCCAGTACCTCCTTGTTTAGCAGCCAACACCTGGGTGGCAGGATGCCCCAGATGATTTCACTTGGCTTCTTCAGAGTGGCTGAGGGAATGGATGCCTATGGATATGAGACGGAAACAACTGGTACCCATCCTTGGCCAAAGTAAGTACTTGTAATTTGGTTTTGGTTTCCTAGTTAGGCAATTAGCATATGGCTCACTCAGGAATTTGTTGTGTTTTGTGCTAGCATTTGGTTGTTTGTTGAACCTGAGACAAGCCCAGCACACTAGACATGGAATGGAATTTGTCTGTTTGTCAGGGATTTTTTTTTTTTTTACCAGTTTGTTTCAAATTTGAGGGTGAAGGTTGTGGAATGTGTTTCTCCCTGGATTGTTTGTCCTTTGTGTATGTTTGTTTCTGGGTTGAGCACATATTTTTCTGGCCCACTGCTGGCAGAGGTCACTGTTTTTATCTTCAAACTTGCTAGCCTTGGATTTTTGCTTCTTTTTTTCTGGCTGCACTGGCTGAGTAAAGAAAGAAAGAAAGAAATGGGGAGGGAATTTGTGGGTTTGTTAAACTATGGTCACAATAGGGTCAACTGGCAGTAATACAACTGTATTAGCAATTAGCAGTTTTGCTTAGCAATTTTGATAAGTTCAAATATGGTGAGTTCCAAGGTGCTGCCTCCTGTGGTGGGAGGCAGACAGTGTGAGGAAGGGGATCAGCTTGGTCACCACTCTGCCACCAGGGTCCTGTGGTCTTGCCACCACCTCACACTGCGTGGCAGCATATGAAAATGCCCTACCAACTGTGGAGGAAGTATCATCCTCCTCCCAAGTTCCTGATTTTGCCTCTCCCAGCAAAAGCACTCCATTCAGTTGCAGAAGTCAGTATAATTGGAAGGCTCAGAATCCCCCATTCACTGAGGAGCCAAGCACTCTGATTGATCTGCTTGAGTCAGTATTTAAGACCCACTGCCCCAATTGGGTTGACTGTCAGTAATTGCTCCATACTCTACCTCAGGGGAGAGAGGGAAAAGGTAACAGAGAGGACAAAAAGTAAGGAAAGCCCAGGATGAAGAGATGAAGGTAATGCTAGCAACTCGTAAGAAAGAGGCACAGACAGGGGCAAGAAATAAAAAAAGGGGGATGAAAAATGATCCCAAAAAGGAGAGATACATCCCATTGGACCCAAACCAGTGTGCCTACTATAAGGAGATGTTACACCTTAAGCAAGAGTGTCTAAATTTGCTAAAAAAAGAAAAAAAGGAAAGTGCATATGGTAGGTGCAGAGGAAGTTTCAGGCTGACTGAGGTCATGCATCCCTGCCTCTAGGTCCCAGGAAACGCATGTCAACTGTGAATGAGGGAAAAAGATGTGTGAATGGTTACTCAGTAAGTGTCCCCACTTCTAAGCAAAGAAATAAATGTACAGGGGGCCACTGGCCAAACCTCTTATTCTTTTTGCCAGTCCAGGCAGGTCTGGCTGGGATAGCAGATAGTTATTCTTTTGTGCTTATGCCTGATTGCCCTTTCTCCCTTATAGGTCAAGACCATCTTTGCAAACTACAAGCTCAGATTTCTTTTTCCCTTCAAAAACCATTTTAACCAAGAAGAAATAATTTTTTTAAAATATCAGGTCTTCATTTTTTTAAAATTTGAGAACTCAAATCAACATAACTTCTAAGGAGCTCTCTTTTGAACAAGAAGAGAAAGTAAACAGTGAAAGATGTGGTGGGAACTGACTCATACGAAAAGGCTGGGGTTTGGCCATCCCCCCTGAAGCCCATGCCTGATGCTGATTTGCAGGGAGGGCTTGCTTCTTGTTCTCTTCCCCCAAGTCTATGGACGTAGTGCTTAATGTTTCACTGAGTTTGCAGGTCTAAAGCTTGGTAGTCTGATCATCTATTCAGAGGATAACAACATGCAATGTAGCACCTATGAGGGGTAATCTCCCTTTGGAGGTGGTGGCCATTAACTCCCTATCTTGTTTTGAACTCCTGTATCATTTTCATTGATTTGTTGGGTTGGATTTTATTCTGTTTTGTTTTGTTTGATTTTATTGTAACTGATGGCCTGGGCAGCTATTTCAAAGATAATAAGATATATTATGGTAGCCATTTTGGATTTACTAGTGTCTTGTTTTGAAGCTCTTTATTACATTCATTGTTTTGTTTTTATTCTATCCTGTTCTGTTTTGTTCTATTTTTTCTATGAAGGTATCTGCACCTATTTTGAAGACAGCAGGAGGCATTCGTGTAAGCAAACTAATTTCCTGTTGTTTTGAAATCCTGTCACTTACACTGGTTTCTGTTGATTGGCTTTATTCTTGGTCTTACCTGCTGCTTTCATGTTAGAGTAAGGGCATTTAAAGGACACCTTCCTCATACTGTTAGGCTGAGATCTAACTCAAGAACAGTCACTTGACACACTTTAATAATCTGGTCTACATCAGATTGTACTGTAGATACTCCATGGTGTCTATCTTTATGATCAGTTGAATGATCAATGTTTAAATCTAGAAATAATGTTTTCCTGAAAATGTTTATATATCTTTGTTGTTTCTTTATTGTTTGTTAGCCAAATGGAATTTGGCTTGAGTCTCATTTTTCCTGAATGATTTACTTTCATCCTAAAAACTGTAACTGTAAATAAGCAGTCAAAGCAAGTTACTATCTTGAACAGGAGAAATATACTTTTTAAATCAGTATTAAAAATTGTAGTACTCTTATTTTGTCTTTTTAAAAATTTAAAATATTTTCTAAATGTGGCACCTTGAACCCTGGAGTATTTATTATGTTACTGTTTAAAACTGTGACTTATTAATGCAAGTCTAGGTAGTAGTAATTTTTTTATGTCCTTGAGCATAAGCTATCTGTCACAATATATTTGTCAATTATATTATTGTTGGGTATTTTTAAATTATATTGTTATTAGATCATTATTTTTAAAGACCATTGGCATGCAATCAGTTTTTACATCAGTGATCATAACTGAACAATGTGTTCCTCTATTTGATTTGTACAGATCAATTGGTTATATTTAAGAATCAATACTATTTTGCATTATGATAGGTTATTGCTCCTGGCTCATACTAAAGTTTGAAAAATCCTTTAAATTTTATGAATTTATGGGTTCCACAGACTATACTAATTTATATGTGTGAAAAATATAGCCATTTAATAAACTTCTCATGAATTTCCTTCAGACAAAAACTCCTTTTAAGATTCTTTAAAATGTCTGCTGGTAGAAGGATCTATGAACATTGCCCTGTATCACCCACTAGTGGTTGGTGGTTTCTTGATCTTCTGCTGGATTTTTTATTTTTTATTTTTTTGGAGAGCTTAGTTTCTTGGGGAGTAAGGCAAAAGAAGCATGTTTCTAACCTTTCTAATATCAAATTCCTAGTTGGGTCAGTTGGGTCATGGTGTTTCCCATTGCACTCCTCTGATTGTGGTGCACCTAGTACTGAGATGGATGGACTCTCTTTAAAGTTGACAAGTTGACACATGACTGACAACTGAGTGACACTGTACACTGGACTATCGGTAGCCTCTGTGTACTGCTATCCCATTGAATTCTTGGCCCTTTTCTTTGCAGTAGTTTTGGTGTTTGCTGTTGTACTCTGAATTGTGTCCTCAGAGGATCAGGGAATTCTGGAGAATGTTGTTTTTGTTTCTTTCTTTTTTTTTAAATCTAGTTGTGGTCACTGGCTAAGCACTCATTAGGGATAACCCAAATGGTGATACAGACTTGGTGGCCCATGGATTATATAGGCATCCAAAGATGCAAAGATGAACTTACAACAAAAAAAAAGAAAGTGTACAGTCCACACTGGTATTATGAGACCATAAGACTCTGAGAATATGATGGGTCAGATCCAGTAGTTAGAAAAACAGAGCCCATTATGAAGTTTTCTTTTCACTGTGTTAGTTATTTCTTTTGCTAGGATAAATGTTTTGAGTTTGATGCAATTCTATTTGTTGATTCTAGGTAGTATTTCCTGTGCAATTGGGATTTTGTTCAGAAAGTCCTTGCCTATGCCTATGACTTAGAATTTTACCTATTTTATCTTTCAGCACTTTGTTTCTGTTTTTAAACTTAGATCTTTGATGCATTGTGATTTAATTTAGTACCTTTACATTAGAGACATGGATCTAGATTCAACTTTTTGTACATGGATAACTAGTTTTCCCAACACCATTTATTAAGAAGACTACCTTTCCTCATGTATATTTTTGGTCTCCTTTTCAAAGATCAAATAGCTAAGTGTGTGGGGTTGTTTGTGCATTCTTCATTCTGTTTCATTGATACATCTATTTTTGTGCCAGTATCATGCTATTTTCATCACTATAGCTTTTTAACATCACTTGAAATCCAGGTTATGAGGCTTCCTGCTTTGTTGCTGTTACCCAGGATATTTTTTCCATGCTGGGCATCTTGTTCCAAATAAGTTCTATGATTGTTTTCTCCAGTTCTGTAAAGAATGCTGTTGATATTTTGATTGGGATTGCATTAAATCTCAATTTTGGAGGTAGGTTTATTTGACTATTATTCCCACCTATCTTTTTATTTTCTGATTTCTGTTTTCGGAGTACAGCAGTTTTTGCTGTAGAAGTATTTCACTTCCTTAATTAAATTAATTCCTAAGTATTAGTTTTTCTTTGGGCTACTGTGAACTTTTCCTAATTTGTTCTCTGAATTTATTATTGGTATACTATTTACTATTGAGTTTTGTGTATTGATTTTGTTAGCTGCTACATTGCTAAATTTGATTATTATTTCTAGGAATCTTTAGGGATTTTTAGAGTCTTCTATGTAGAGGAACATGCATCTGTAAATGTTAGTTAACTGATTTCTTTGTTTTCTGTACATATTTCTTTCATTGCTTTTTCTTGCCTAATTATGCTTTCTAGTCTTTTGACTATATTAAACTGGAGTGGTGATATTGGACATTTTGTCTTATTCCTGATTTTAGAGGGAAAGCTTTCAGCTTTTCCCTGTTCCATAGAATGTTGGTAGTAGGTTTTATAAATGGATTTTATCAAACTGAGATAAGACCCTTCTATTCCTACTTTCATCAGTGTTTTTTTTTATCATGAAAATATTCAAGAATTTTGCTAAATTCATTTTTCTGTGTCTACTGAGATAATCATGTGATTTTGGTCTTTACTTCTGCTTATATGATGTGTAGTATTTATTGTTTTGTATATGTTGCAATAACCTTGCATCGTTGGGATGAAGCTTCCTTGATGATGATGTATCATCTTGCTAATGATTTGCTGCATTCTGTTTGTCAGCATCTTGCTGAGGAGTTTTTGCATATATATTCATTAAAGAGGTTGGTCTATAATTCTCTTTTCTTGTTGGATCCTTGTGTGATTTTGGAATCAGAATAATGGTGGCTTCTAGGAATGATGTTGGGTGTACTCCTTCCCTTTCAATTTTATTAAAGAGATTGAGGAATATTGGTTTTTTTAGATCTTTCCTGAAGTTTTTGTAGAATGCAACAATAAATCCATTAATAATAGATAAGAACTGATCAATAAGGAACTATGAAAGTAACAATGACAAAAATGTCTGGTAGAATGAATATGCCAAGTAGGTTGAAGAATTAACTAGAACAAAAGATAAGGAATCAGCAATGAGAAACATACCTTATTCAAAATTCTTGAAGATCACACAAAAAAAGTATCTTAAAAGTGATTAGCCCACAGAGGATATAAGTAAACAGATAATATGTCAAAAAATATCTGGAAGTCTACAGAAAAAACTAATAAAGAATAAACAGAATTAAACCAAATTATGAAAAACAAGAATGACTGGACTAGAAAAGAAATAGAGTTCATACAAAGGTCCAAATAGAAATTCAGGAAATTAAAACTTCTATCAAGACTAGGAGCAGCAGATGTGACCAGTGTGAGGACAGGGTGTCAGAATGAGAAAGCAGGATTGTTGTCAGTGACCAATTAATGAGTGATACCTTAAAAACAAAAAGAGAACATGAAGAGAAGGATTCAATTACTATTAAAAGATGTAAAGACTAATGTAAGATTATAGAAATTAGTGAAAAATCGGATCATAAGAAGTGACATAAAAACTTGGTTTACAGAAATAATAGCAGAAATCTTTCGAATGAGGGCAAATAATTTAACATGCAGATAAGTGAAACATATAGAACCCCAAACAGCTATGATCAGAAAACAACAACAACACACTTCCTCATGACATATCATAGTCACAATCCTATTAAGTCTATACAAGAACAGTATTTTAAAAGTGACTAGGGAAAAGCAATAAATAATTCTAAAGGTTAACCTATTAGAATTACAGCAGACTTCTCAATGCAGACCCTAAAACCCAGGAGAGCTTGGAGTGAAGTGTTTGTTGACCTAACAGAAAATATTTTCAACCCAAAATGATATACCTGGAAAAACTACTAAAATTGATGGAGAAATAAAATAGCTCCATGGTAAAAGAACCTAAAGAAATTCATAACCACCAAACTGGCATTCCAAAAACTTATCAAGGATATCTTAGAGAGATAGAGACAATGAAAGTACCAATGACAAAATGTCTAGTAGAATGAATATGCCAGTAGGATAAGTAGTTAATTAGTGGGAAAGATAAGGAGTCAGCAATGAGAAAATAAGGCAATAGTAGGAGTAAGTCAATTTACATCAGTAATTGCTCTCAAGGTAAATGGTCTCAGTTCCCCAGTCAAATGACACAGACTGGCAAAATGGATTAAGCAATAAAATTCAAGGGTTTTCTGTATGCAAGAAAAACATTTAACATAAAAAGATTAAATGTCAGAGAATAGAAAACAATATTTCATGCCACACGAAAACCTGAAAAAAAGCAGCAATCTCATGTTCAGACAATACGTACTTCAAAGTAAAACTGATCGAAAGAGGCAAGAGAGCTTAGTTAATGGAACAATCCAATTGGAAGAAATAACAAACTAAAATCCCCCAGGACCTGATAGATTCATTGCTAAATTCTTTTATTTTTTGAAAGAAATTTAACAATGGTTGTTATATTGCATATTATATTTTTTTCAAAGAAAGAGAAGAAAATTTAAAAAACAAATAGAAAAATGGAAAAAGATAGTACAATACAGAATTCAAAAAAATTAAGACTGTAAAATTGCTAGCTGATACATTACACATTGTCATCTTAAAAATAGTTGCTAACGTCACAAAATCAAAGCACAAAAAATGACTGCTCAAACATTTGCAGTGCAAACTCTTCTGTTCAACGATCCAGCAGAAATTCAGTAATATGGTCATCTATCTTACACACTATACATACCATTACATCCTTTAGAGCACTTTCCTTCCCTGTCACTTTTACAATATCTATTATACAGTTTGGATCTCATTATTCTGTCAGTCTTTATAATTTTTTACACTATGGAGACAATGTGATAGTTACTAATTTTGAGTCTTGTTTATTTCACTTATGAGGATAGTCTCAAGTTGCCACCATTTACCTATAAAGGCCTCAAGATCATTCTTTTTTATAGCTGAGTAGTATTCCACTGCATAAAAATATAACATTTTTTTCATCCACTCTGCTGTTGATGTGCATTTTGGTTGTTTCCAAGATTTAGCTATCACAAATTGTGCTGCGATGAACATGGGTGCACATAAAGCACTGTGACATGACCTTTTCAATTTTTCTGGAAAAATACCCAGGAGGGGAATAGCTGGATTGAATGGAACTTCCAATCATAGTTTTTTGAGGAATCTCCATACTGATTTCCACTGTGGCTGCACCAGTCTGCACTCCCACCAACAGCGGAGCAGTGTTCATTTTCCCCTGCATCCTCACCAATATTTGTTATCAGTTCTTTTCCTGATGGCGGTCATTCTTTCCAGGGTGAGATGAAATCTCAATGCTGTTTTAATTTGCATTTCTTGAATGACCAATGATGGTAACATTCCTTCATGTATTTATTTGCCATTTGCATATCTTCCTCTGAGAACTGTGTGTTCATCTTTGATGCCCATTTTTGGAGAATTTGGGGGGTTTGATGTTTTTCAATTCTTTATATGTTCTGGATATAAGTCCTTTGTCTGAGGGATTGTTGGCTAAAATTCTTTCCCATTCTGTGGGCTTTCTTTTCATTTTGTTGGTAATTTCTTTTGAAGTGCAAAAAGTTTTCAGTAATATGAGATCTCAGTTACTGATTTTTTTGAAGTATTTCCCATGTGGTTTGCATTTTATTCATGAATTCTCTGTCTATCCCTATGTCTCCAAGATTTCTACCTACCTTGTACTCCAGTAGATTTAGTGTTTCTGTTTTAATATTTAGATCCTTGATCCATTTTGACTTTAGTGTATGGTGATAGGCATGGGTCTATTTTCATTCTTCAGCATGTGGAAAGACAATTTTTCCAGCACCATTTATTAAAGAGACTATCCTTTTTCCAATGAACATGTTTAGACCCTTTGTCAAATATCAGGTGGCTGAGTGTCTTTTAGTAGTGCTTGATCTTCTAATCTGTTCCATTGATCCTCAGGTCTATTTCTTTGCCATGCTCATTTTATCACCACGGTTTTGTAGTATAGTTTCAAGTCAGTAATTGAGATGCCTCCAGTCTTGTCTTTGTTGCCCAGAATCACCTTTGCTATTCTAGGTTTCTTCTGTTTCCAAATGAATTTTAGGAATGTTTTCCCTAGATCTGTAATGTATGTTGATGGTATTTTGATTGGGATTTCATTAAATCTGTATAACAGTTTGGGGAGTATGGCCACTTTCACAATGTTGGTTCTTCCTGACCAAGAGCAAGGAATATCCTTCCATTTTCTAATATCCTCTTCAATCTCCTTTTTTAGAGTAGTATAATTTTCAGCATATAGATCTTTTACATTCTTGTTTAGCTTGATTGCTAAGTATCTCATCTTTTAGATGTGACTGTGAAAGGCGCTATTTCCATAATTCCTGTCTCAGTGAGGTTTCTGTTTGTGTACAGTAATGCTATTGATTTTTTGGGGGGGTACCAGGGTCTGAAGTCATGACCATGCACTTGCAAAGCAGGTGCTTATGCCACTGAGCTAAATCCCCAGCCCTTGTGCTATTGATTTTTGAGCATTCACTTTGTATCCAGCTATGCTGATGAATTTATTACCTCTAGTAGTGTTTTTTAAAAAATTTTTATTTAAAGAGAAAAAAAAAGCAAAACAGAAAAAAAAGGGAAGAAATAATACAGAATTTCAAAAAAAATAAACAGTAGGAAATCACTAGTTGATAAATTACATATTGTTTTCTTAGATACAGTTATTCAAGTTACAAAATTAAAGCATAAAAAGTGGACCTTCAAACAGTGAGGCTGCAAACAGTTCTATTCAATGATCCAATAATAACTTAGCAACATGGTTATCAATCCTACAACTTAAACATACATGAAGTTATATCCTTTAGAGTGCTTTCTTTTCCTCCTATTGCTTTTTAAAGTCCATTATCTGTTTAGTTATATTGTGTCTCAGCTTGCTCAGTTCCTTACTGATCTATTTTGTTGTTGTTATTTACTTTTTATGTTTATTTATTTATTTTTAAAGTAGTAAAATACCACAGAACAAGACAGAGCAAAGCCAATTGAGACACTGTAGTGAAATTGCTACAGAACTTCACAGCAGGTTACTGGGATAACAGTAATAGGTACCATATTGTATAATGTTTTCTTCACAATAGTTGTACTTTCAAGCAGATATAGTAAAATCAAAGGAATTACAGAACATTATAGAACTTATCAAAACAGAATATTGAATAGAGCAATACATTGATAAAAATTATTTGCCTTCAGATAGTCTCTTTAATAAATCATGGTGGAAAAATTGGCTTGCTACATGCTGAAGACTGAAACAAGATCCATGCATATCACCATGCACAAAACTAAAGTCTAAATGGATCAAAGACCTCAATATTAAAACAGAAACACTAGATCTACTGGAAGACAAGGTAGGTAGAAGTATTGGAGACATAGGGGTAGGCAGAGAATTCATGAACAAAATGCAAACTGCACGGAAACACTTCAAAGAATCAACAATTGGGATCGCATATTATTGAAAAATTTCTGCACTTCAAAGGAAATCACCAACAGAGTGAAAAGAAAACCAACCGAGTGGGAAAGAATTTTAACCAGCAACCCCTCAGACAAAGGATTTGTGTCTAGAACATATAAAGAATTGAAAAACATCAAGCCCCCCAAATTCAAAGACCCTCTCCAAAAATGGGCATGTGAGAAGAACACACAATTCTCAGAGAAAGATATACAAATGGCAAATAAATACATGAAGAAATGTTCACCATCACTGGTCTTTCGAGAAATGCAAATTAAATCAGCATTGAGATTCCACCTTACTCCAGAAAGAATAGCTGCCATCAAGAAATCAACTGATAACAAATGTTGGTGAGGCTGCAGGGAAAAAGGAACACGGCTCCACTGTTGGTGGGAATGTAGACTGGTGCAACCATTATAGAAATCCATATGGAGAATTCTCAGAAGACTAGGATTGGAAGCCCCATTCAATCCAGCTATTCCCCTCCTGGGTATTTTCCCCGAAGAACTGAAAAGTTCATATCACAGTGATATATGTGCACCCATGTTCATAGCCGCACAATTTGTGATAGCTAAATCCTGGAAACAACCAAGATACCCATCAACTGCAGAGTGGATGAAAAAGATGTGGCATTTTTATACAATGGAATATTACTCAGCTATAAAAAGGATGATCTTGAGGCCTTCATACGTAAATGGAGACAGCTTGAGACTACCCTCATTAGTGAAATAAATAAGAATCATAGTTAAAAATATCATATTGTGTCTCTAGTGTAAAAAGTAAATAAGAACTACAAGTGTAATAAAACCAAAATGTGTAATTGCTATTGTAAAAAATAAAGGAAAAGAAAGCACTCTAAGGGATATAACTGCATGTATGTTTGAGTGTGTAAAATAGATGACCATATTGCTGAATGTTTGTTGGATCTTTTTGCAGAACTGTTTGTAGTCTGACTGTTTGAATGTTTACAATGTATCCTTTAACTTTGTAACTTGAACAACTACATCCAGGATGACAGTATGTAATTTATAAATTACTGATTTCTTAGTGGGGCTTTTTCTCATTTTCCTTTTTCTTTCTTTCTTTTAGAATTCTGTATTGTTGCTACCCTTTTTTTCTGTTTTGCTTTTTTTCTTCTCTAAATAAAATTTTAAAAATGTAAGAAAAAAAAATTATTTGCTTTCAAAGAGATGGTAGAAGGAAATCCCCCTTATTTGCTCAACCTCCCAAGGGATGCTCAGATCTCTGCCTCCCATTTGCTAATGGGGCAATAGGCACACAGCTGCTTACCAGAGCTGTGAGCTGGTTGCTTGGTTTCCCAGTGCCCTAAGTTCTGACATGACACAGATCTCAGGAGACGCTTATGGTTCTTGCCCTATGGTGGCCACAGCTTTGTGGGCCACAGCCACTTACCCGGGCAGCAAGCTGATTGCTTGGTTTCCCAGCACCCTAAGTTCCAACATGTCTAGTAGTCTTTTAATGGTGCTTTTGGGGTCTTCTAAGCAGAGTATCATGTCATCTGCAAATAGTGATAATTCAACTTCTTGTTTTTCTATTTTTATTCCTTTTATTTCTCCCTCTTGTCTGATTGCTCTGGCTAATATTTCTAGAACTATATTGAATAGGAGTGGTGATAGTGGACATCCTTGTCTTGTCCTTGATTTTAGAGTGAAGGCTTTCAGTTTTTGTCTATTTAGTATAATGTTGACTGTTGATTTGCAATAAATGGTCTTTATGAGATTAAGGTAGATACCATCTATTCTGAGTTTCTGTCGGGTATTTATCATGAACTGGTGTCAGACTTTATCAAAAGCTTTATCTGTGTCTATTGAGATGATCATGTGATTTTTATTTTTGGCTCTGTTGATGTGGTATATTACATTTATCAATTTGCATATGTTGAACTGTCCCTGCATTCCTGGAATAAATCCCACTTGGTTGTGGTGTATAATCTTCTTGATGATTTGCTGCATTGTATTTGCCAATATTTTATTGAGAATCTTTGTATCAATGTTCATTAGTGAGATTGGTCTATAGTTCTTCTTTCTGGTTGGTTTTTTTTCTGGTTTTGGTATGAGGGTAATATTTGCCTCCAAAATGAGTTAGAGAGGACTGCTTCTCTTTCAATTTCATTGAAGTGTTTAAAGAGTATTGGCATTAGATATTCTCTAAATTTCTTGTAGAATTCAGCTGTGAATCCATCAGGGCCTGGGATTTCCTTTGTTGGTAAGTTTTTAATCACGTTTTCGATTTCAGTAGTTGATATTGGGTTATTCAAAATTGTTATATCTTCTTTTTTAAAATTTTTTTTTTATTTAGAGAAAAAAATGAAACAGAGAGAGGATAGAAATACAAAATTTCAAAACAAAAACAAAAACCAGTAAGAAATCACTAGTTGACAATTACATATTTTCCTCCTAGAAGTAGTTGTTCAAGTTATAAAAGTAAAGCATACAAAGTAGACATTTAAACAGTGAGACTGCAATCAGCTCTGTTCATCTATCCAACATAAAACTTAGTATTATTGTCATCAATCCTACACACTCAAACATATGTGCAGTTATATCCTTCATAATACTTTCCTTTCCTCTCTTTTTTTACAATAACTATAATCCTCATAAATTGTTTAGAAGTTCTATAAATTGTTTATAAGTCTCTACATGCATACCTAGCCTTTCTGTACACATGTATAAGTCTCTACATCATACCTAGCCTTTCTGTATTAGAGGGAAAAACAAACCAAATCAAGTCAACAATACAAATTCCTAGAGAAACACAAAATGAGAAGGACATATAAAACCACAATATTAGGTTATCTATGGTTGTCACCATGATGTGTCCTGTTATTTTCAATAAAATTGTGTATATCATCAGGCATAGTATAATTAAACTTAGTGGTACATAGCACTATCAATAAAAACCAAACATTGGAGACATTATAGGACTTCAAAGGCAGTTAATAATCAAACCAGAATGGGTATCCTATTGAATCCTGCCATCCCCAGAGTAGTTGCCCCTACTCCCAGACTTGACGCCCTTAGGCATTCCAGATTCTAATAAAATCAGTCAAGACAAAACAGCAATATAGCCAATCTTCTCTGCCTCATCTCTGCTGTGCTATTTTTCTGTCATTGTTGTTTACTTTTCTCCTTCATTCCATTGTCTGCCCCTTTCTTTGAGGCCTTTCTGCCATTGTTCCTGGAATCCTGGTGATTTTCTTCTCTCTCTCTCCAATGTCCTTCAGTACACTTTGCAGGGTTGGATTGGTGGTCATTAACTCCCACAGTTCCTCTTTGTTGTGGAAATATCTTGTCTCTCCATTAATTTTGAGAGACAGTTTGTCAGGGTACATCAATCTGGGTTGGAAGTTATTTTCTTTCAGGGTTTGGAATATTACACTCCAAGCTCTTTTTGATTTGATAGTTTGCATTGAGAAGTCTGTTGTGATTTTGATGAGTTTTCCTTTATAGGTAATGTTTCTTTTTCTCTGACCTCTTTTAATATTCTGTTCTTGTGATGGATTTCTGGGATCCTGACTATTATATGTCTGGGTGTAGATCTGTTTTGGTTGTAGTTGGCTGGAGTTCTGTATGCCCCATATATCAGAACATCACTTCCTATGCTTGGGAAGTTTTCCTTCATTATTTCTGTGACTAGCCTTTTTATTTCATTTGCATTTGTCCCTGCTTCTTCATTCACATTTTTTATTCTTAAGTTATAAATCCTCTTATCATCTTCTAGCCTTTGTATCATTACTTCCTGGTTCCTTGTTATTTTTAAGAGATCCTTCCTTTTGTAGTCATACATTGCAAACCTATCTTCAAGTTTTAAAAGTCTGTCTTTAGTTTCTTTTAAGAAGTTTTTCCAGCTTTCAATGGAGCTTTTAATTTGCTGATATTCTCTTTGGGTCTGTTTCATGTATTTTAGATTCTGTTTATATCCTTCATCGAAGGCTTCTCTCCTATCTCTGGGTTCCTCCATTCTTCCATTTGTTTCTTCTTGAGGAGTATCCAGTGTTTCTTTTATTAATCTTCTTATATCTTGCTTCACCTGAGTTAGAATTTCAGATTTAAATTTGTCAATGAGGTCACAGAAGTATTTCTTTATATCTGATAAGGTCATGTCTGATACTGCATGTCTGCTTCCCTCAATCTCCTATGTACTCACCCCTCCTGGGTTTATTTTCCCTGGGTCAGCAGTTGAAGGCCTTTTGCTGTTTCTCTGTCTTGTCATGCTTCTGGTTTCCCTCATACAGGTGAACGGTGGAGGTGTCCAAACCTTTACGTACTGCCTTAAGTCCCTCTGCAGCTTACTGGCTAGGGCAGTGCTGCTCTCCTCTGATTGCTGTTGATCTGTGAGGTGCACGCAGGGGCAGCAGTGTGGTCTGGCCACGCTCCTCTCAACCAGTGAGTGACTTCAGCACATTAGACTGTGCCCTGTTGATGTTATAGGTTTGGGACAGCCTCATCCCTGGCTATTGGGTCCCAATCAGGGGCATGGCCCAGCCCAAGCAGATCACACCAATCTACTTTGGGCCAGGAGCCACCGACGGAAGCCACCTCAGCCGCTGATTCAAGCCTTACTTTCCCAAATCCAATATGTCGTCCTGCCAGTGATCTCGCTCTGGGGAATCCAATTCCCAGGACTCACCAAAGTCCGTGCAGCTCTGCTCACCGTCTCCACTCCTATTGCAGCACCTTCTCCCACCAAGGGTCTTGAGCTCAGCAACCCGCCCCCCTGCTCTCAGAAGGGCTGTGACCCTAGCTTGATCGTGAGTCGCTGGACTCTTAAGATGTGCACAGCACAGCTACTGGAGCATGCCCAGCTCCAGCCCTCTGTCCATGCTTCTTCTTTTTTATTTTTATTTTTCCTCAGTTTCTTCCTGGGTTGTGAGAATTCCTCTTCTTTCGTCCAGTTCTCTCCATGGTTTCAGATTCCAGCATTTGAGTTGGTTTTCTCAGAGAGGTTCTCTATCATGCTACATCTCAATCAGTCATCTTGGATCTCTGTTATATCTTCTTGATTGAGCTTTGGTAGTTCATATGTTTCTAGAAATCTGTCCATTTCCTCTGTGTTTTCCGTGCTATGTGAGTAGAGATTTTCAAAGTAGGTGTTCATGATCTTTTGAATTTCCATGGGATCTATAGTAATTTCCTTCTTTTCAGTCCTTATTGCATGGATTTGAGTTATTTTCTTTCTTTTTCTTGATAAGGTTGGTCAGAGGTTTATAAATTTTGTTTATGCTCTCAAAAAACCAGCTCTTTTCTTCATTAATTCTTTGTGTTTTTCTTTTTAGTTTCAATTGCATTAATTTCTACTATTAACTTCACAATTTTATCTTTTCTATGAGCTTTGGGTTTGACTTGCTCTTCCTTTTGTAGAAGCTTGAGATGTAGCATTAGGTTATTTGTGTTTATTCCATTTTCTTGATGTGACTATTTATTGCTATATATTTCTCTCTTAGGACTGCTTCATTGCATCCCATAGGCTATGGTATGTTGTATTTGCATTTTCATTGCATTGTAGGTATTGTTTTATTTCTCCTTTAATTTCATCTGTAACCCACTGGTTAATCAGAAGGTTGTTATTTAATTTCCATGTATTTATGCAGGTTTTGCAGTTCTTTGCCATTGATTTCTAATTCTAGTGCACTGTGGTCAGATATTATGCATGGATAATTTTCCTCCCTTTGCATTTAGTTAAGAATGCTTTATGGGTTAATATATGGTCTATTTTGGAGAATGTCCCATGTGCAGTTGAGAAGAATGTGTATTCTGATGTGGTTGGGTGGAACACTCTGTAAACATCTACCAAATCCATTCACTCACAGGTATGATTCAGTTCTGTTATTTCTTTGCTGATTTTTCATCTAGTTGATCTATCTTTTTGTGACAATGGGCTGTTAAGGTCCTCTGTTATAACTGTGTTCTTGTGTATTTGGTTTTTCATGTCCATTAGTATCTGTCTTATATAGTGGGGTGTTCCTGTATTTGGTGCATATATATTTATAATTGTTAGTTTTTCCTCTTGGATTTTTCCACTAATGAGTGTGTAGTGACCTTTTCTATCTCTTTTAATCATTTTAAGTTTGAATTTCACTTTGTCTGCAAACAGAATAGCTACCCTCACTTTTTTCTGGGTTCATATTGCATGGAATACTGTTTTCCATCCTTTGACTTTTAATCTATGAGTTTCTTTTTGAGTCAGGTATGTTTCTTGTAAACAGCATATTGTGGGATCCTGTTTCTTGATCCATTCTGTCAACCTGTTTCTTTTGACAGATGAATTGAGCCCATTTACATTTATGGATATCACTGACATGTACTGGCTTGACTTTGCCATGTTGTATTCCTGTTGTTGGTTTCCCACTTTTCTCTCTTGTTTAATTTATTGTACATCCTGGTGGTTTCTTTCTGCTGTTGTTCTGGAGATTGTGGTAATTTTTATCTCCATCTAGCATGTCTTTCAATACTCTTTCTAGGGTTGGTTTGGTTAACATGAATTTCTTCAGTTTGGAAGTATCTTGTTTGTCTACTAAATTTGACAGAGTTTTTCTGGGTACATCAGTCTGGGTTGAAAGTTGTTTTCTTTTAAGGCTTGAAATACTTCATTCTGAGCTCATTTTAACTTGAAGGTTTATGCTGAAAAGTCTGCCATGATTCTAATAGGCTTTCCTTGATAGGTGAGTTGTGTCTTTTCTCCAACAGTGTTTAATATTCTGTTTTTATGTTATATGTCTGGGATCTGAATTATTATATGTCTGGGTATAGACTTATATTGGTTGTGATTGTTTGATGTTCTATATGCCTCACTTATTTGTATATCAGATTTCCCCCCATGTTTGGGAAATTTTCTGCCATTACTTCTGTGAATAGTTTAGTTATGTCCTTTGTGTTGTCTCCTGCATCTTCACTGATGCCTATTAGTCTTAAATTATTTCTCTTGGCATCATCCTGAAGCTGCTGGATTGTCATTTCATGCTGCTTTGTTGTTTTTATAAGTCCTACCCTTTCATGATTGCTATCTGCGATCCTGTTCTCAAGGTCTGAAATTCTACCCTTAGCTTCATTTAAATGGTTTTGCCAGGTTTCAATAGAATTTTTTGTTTCTTGGATATCTCTTTGAATTTGTTTCATGGATTCTGCTTGTTTTCTACATTTGAACAACTGAAAGCTTCAGTGAATTTCCCATGCTCCTGTATTTTTTTTAAATCTATTTCTTCTCTAGTTATGTCAAGCAAATCATTTACTAAGGTTGTTATTTCTGTCTGTATGTAAGATATTATTAGTAATTTGATTTCCTCTATAGCCTTATGGATTTGTTTCTTTCCTTCATTTGCTATCTTTTCAGAGATTTCTGGGGTATGACTTTTAAAGTCCTCTATTTCAGTGTCACCTGTTTTTGTTCTTGAAAAAGTCTACAAAATCCTATATCCTTTCATGACAAAAACACTACAGAAAATAGGTATAGAAGGACCTTCTATCAATCTAATAAAAGTCACTTCTGGTAAACCTATTACCGTCATCCTACTGAATAGGGAAAAGCTGAATACTTTCCCTTTAAATCAGAAATGAGATAAGGATGATCACTTATCTCCCTACCACTACCCCTATTCAATATAGTCCTCAAAAGATTAAGAAAGCAATTAGGCAAGAAGAATAAATAAAAGCCTTTGTGCAGAAATAGATGAAGTTAAATTATAATTGTTTGAAAGTGATATGATCATCTATATAAAAAATTTAAAAATATCTGTTGGCCTGGTTAAGGGGCCCAAAGGAGATTTTTTGGGAGATGTCCCAAGGTTAAAGAATGCCTGTGTGAAAGACATCAGCAACAACAGCAGGCAGCATGGAGCAGAGCACGAGTGCAAAAGTGCAAGAGCACCAGAGCACTTATATCTTTATTGCGTAATTCTGACACAGGCTGTTATCTCATATTTGCATTCTTGTATAGTGCCAGAGCCAGTGCATATGTGTTTACCTGTCTAAGTCATGGTTAGAAAACTACTGTGTGCTTACACTAGACAAGCATAGTTATGTCCTCAGGTGTCTTTGACACCCCCAAGCTTTGAAGCAATCTGAGTGGTTCTTTACAGTATCCATTAAAATATTCATATAATTAAAAACCAAATTCATCTGTGTAGCAGGGCAAAACACACACACACACACACACACACACACACACAAAACAAAAATAACATTCCTGTACACTAACAATGAATCTAGTGAAAAAGAAATTAGGAAAAAATACCAATCATAAAAGGACCAGGAAAAATTAGGAATTCATCTAACTGAGGAAGGTAAAGGCCTCTACAGTGAAAACTACAGTATTCTGAAAAGGGAAATCAAAGAAAACATCAGAAAATAGAAAGATATTTCCTGTTCCTGGGTAGTCAAAACCAGTATAGTCAAAATGACCATATTTCCAAGACTAATATACAGACTTCATGCAATATCAATCAGAATACAATATAATTTTTCATAGACTTGGAGAAAAACATCCAAAAATCTGTACTGAATCAGAAAAGACCCAGAATAGCAAGAGCAAGCC
The DNA here is from genome assembly GCA_004027455.1 of Hydrochoerus hydrochaeris. Taxonomy (NCBI): domain Eukaryota; kingdom Metazoa; phylum Chordata; class Mammalia; order Rodentia; family Hydrochaeridae; genus Hydrochoerus; species Hydrochoerus hydrochaeris. The sequence continues at coordinate 59,291 of PVLA01002936.1, read as the reverse complement.
TAGTAACAATAGCAAAGCAAGAGGCATCAAAATCCTGGACATGCAGTTATATTACAAAGCTACAAGATAAAAACAGCATGGCACCACCACAGAAGCAGACATGAGGGTCAAAGGAACAGAATAGAGGATGGAGGAAAAAACCCTAAACACACTTAGCTATTTGATCTTTGAGCCAAAAACATATATTGGAGGAAATAAAGAAGCCTCTTTGAGGAAAAGCTGGTTACCCACATTTAGACCCATATCTCTCACTATTTACTAAACCTAAATCAAAATGGATGAAAGAACTAAATGTTAGAAGAGAAACACATAACCTACTAGAAAATAAAACAGGTAAAACTCTTGATATCATAGACACAAGAAGGGATTTTCTCAACAGCACACCAGTTGTACAGGTAATAGTATCAAAAATAAACAAATGGCATTATATTAAACTTAAAAGCTTCTGCTCAGCAAAAATGACAGTGAACAGCGTGAAAAGACAACCCACAAAGTGGGAAAATTCTTTTGCAAACTGTTCTTCAGATGAATATATACTCTGCCCTTGAGTATGACCTACATTTACCTCTAATAACTTTGCTTGACTCTATAAAAAGAACACAATGCAAACCAAACTAAACCAAAACAAAAACTAGAAATTCCTTTTGACTCAGTCATTCTCCTCTTAGGTATCTTCCTGAAAGATTAACGATATCATATTACTGTGGTATATGCATACCTATGTTTATATTGCCTACTTGTAATAAATCATTAAATCTTGGAAGCAGACTATATTTCCAGCAACAGACGAATGGGTAATGAAAATACAGTATTTATACACAATGTAGTACTACTTTGCCACAAGAAATATAAAGTTGAGTTATTTGTAGGAAAATGGACACAGCCTGAGACCATAATGTTAAAAGTGAAATAAAACAGACACACAAGCTTAAGTATTGCCTGGTTTGTCCAAATGAGAAATCTGAACTATAATTAGAGAGCAAAATAAAAGACAAATAACAGGAAGTAGGGAGACAGATCTTTCTCAGAGGGGAAGGAGATGAAGAAATGGAGGCAGGGAAAGTACAGGAGGGAAAAGGAATGAAAAAAAAAGGAACAAGGATGTGTTATGTACTTGTGCCAACTCCACATTATGTGTTTTAAACTTGTGCTAATAAAAAACTGGTGTAATGATTATAATAATCTGTTCAGACATGGAAGAGGAGATGTATGAACTAAGAGAGAATACATCCTTCACACTCTGACACTAGCAAAGCTAATCAACCCATTTTCTGATACCTCTGGCATTCTGATGAATTCATGGAAATTCAGTTTTCCCAGGTTTTTTTTTTCCTGGAAATTTGTGAGATGAAGTGCTCAGAAATGTGTGAATCATGTTAGCTCATATCACAAGTATCATTACTCAAGGGAATAGCTCATATAGAAGAACTGTGAATATTTTCTGTCAAAGGTGTACAGTTCCCACAGGAGGGCATCAGGGTTTTTTGTTTGTTTGTTTGTTTGTTTTTTTTTTAACAAATGCAACAGAACTTTTGTGAAGAAAACAGAACTTTATTTTTCTGTGTACAGAAAATTTAAAGTGCATTCCATTCAACTGATAATCAGAACATACAAAAGAATGTTCCACACTTTGGAATCACACAAAGTGTGTTCCTTCCTCTCTCCTCCTTCCCTCCCTCTTTCCACTCTTCCCCTCCCCACATCTGTATTTCCTTGGCTCTGAAGCTGCAGTTGACATAAATTTTAAGTAAGTCCTCCAAGGGTTTAAAAGAATTGTTTACAGATTGACTTAGTGTACATTTTCAAAATATTTACAAATGTATGAATGGAGAATCTGTTCAATGTACATGGAATAAATTTTATTCTCAAAAGAGATGAGTACAAGAAAAGGAGCAACAGAGAATAAAAGTTGCTAAAAAAAAAGTAAATATAATGCATCAACCTCCTCTTTGAGGAGAAAACAAGCAATTAATTAGTGTTGGCTATGTTATATAGCTCTTTTGAGTTCACAAACTGCTTCTACATTCACTTTTGCTGGAAAGTTCTTCTGATCCCATGAGGCCCGACAGGCAAGAAAATTCATCCCATTTCACATCCAGAACACTGGGCCCCTGGGACCCAAGGACTCAGTTTGCCTGTGTGGAGCTGAGTGCCTCATTCAGCTTCAGGCTCTTCCAGGGATGATTTCTTCTCCTTCCAGACGCTCAGGTTTCCTGATCTCATTCTGCCCTTTGTCAGTGCTTAAATCCCTGTTCTGAAGACCTGGAGTTGACCATTCCGTGATGAGACTTCCTTACCATCCATGCATGCTAACTGTGCCCAAACCTTCTGTGTACTTTGAATGTTTGTCCCCTCTCAAATTCATGTTGAATTTTAGTTGCGATTGTGATGGCACTGGGAGGTGGAACCTTTAAGAAGTACTTAGTTGATGTTATTATAGGAGAACTGGGTTCATTGTCTGGGGCTTGGATCTCTCTTTTGGTCTTTCTGTCATGTGTTGCCTTTTGCTAGATTGTGACACAAAAGAAAGGCATTGTTGGATCCCAGCAGTTTGATATTTGATGACCCAGAACTGTGAATCAATAAATTTATTGTAATTACTCAATTTGTGGCTTTCTATTAGAGCAAGTCAAAATTAATCAGAATAGCATGTTTCACTATTTGAAATAGGTGGAAAAAAATCTGAATAGATTTATAGTTGCTGACTCAGAGAAATGATGCACCATACTGGCCGGGATGTATTCAACCTTCTCTATCAATGCAGGAAATCCCCTTAAATCTCTGCTAGTTTTAAGGATTTGTGAGTCTACACATTTGTATGGGGGTCACAGGGAAGAATAGAACTTGCAGAAATGGGACCTATACTCAACTGTACTTCTATGGCACAGGAACTGGAGGTCGTTTCTGTGATTGGACCCAAATGCAATCACTCTCTGGCAGGATCTTACTCTCCCACAAGTTCTCTTGGTGTGAATCTCTGGGAGAGCAGAAGCATTCTGCAGCTCATTTTGATGAGTATCTAAGCAAGAGAGAAGAATTCCATTTTGAAGTAAATGTAAGAGGTTACTGAGAAGGTGGGAGTGGTCACCTCGGGGTGAGAGATGCTGGACAATCTATTTCCTGTCCTGTTCTTTGCTTAGAAGTGGAGACTAAAATAGTTCAAAATTAATGACAGTTTACCCCTCTGTCCCCCAACAAAAATGACTAGTTTTATTTCAGATTCAAAATAAGATCAGATAATTCAGCTTAAGTATATTCATATTCCTACTAGTATTTAAAGAAATAATGACTGATACTATCTCAAATTGACTGAAACGCATGCACTATCCCATTTGAAAATCTCACTAAACATTGACAAGGAAAAATATATTTACAGCAAAGGTGTAGAAGTGCAATGCTATGCATATACCTGAGAAAAAAAGAAAAGAAAGAAAAATTTAAGGGAGGATTTTTGTTGGGACGTATTGTAAAACTTAAAGACTACTAAGAACTGACTACGGGGACATATATTCTTAAGTCAGTTGGGTTGAAAGGTTTAGCCACATCCACCCTTTGACTGGTTTGACTAGGGCTCCTTTCCTAGGACCTGCACTCCAGAGGATCCACTTTACCTTCCTTGTCCCAGTCACTACCCTGTGACCTGAGGCAGGAATGGCCACAGGGAGCCAGTTTTTGTTGCTCCTTCTAGACCATGCTTGCAGTACCTAGATACCTGGGTTCCCTCACTAAGTGGCCTCATATCCACTTGCAGAGACTGTGGGGTCTCTCTTCTGCATCTGTCCACTGGAAAGTGGACCAAGGCTGATGACATGAGTGTTGGCGTGGAGTATGGGTAGAATTTGCTTGTACAGGCTGCAGTGTTGATACACAAGCACATGCTAAGGGTCTCCATTTGTGTTCCTTCTTTAAACCACACGACTGTTAGAGGCAGATGTATCTGGTCCATGTTTATTATACTCTAAGAGGAAAAGAAGGAAGTCATAAGAGCTGTTCATCAACTTGCCTAAAGTCATACTATGTGGTTGATGTGGGCGTTGCATGCATCTTTCTAACATCAAACTTTTGGATTGAAAAATAGTTTTCTAGTAGGATGTGTAGAAAAATATCCTCTTGTGTATTTTCATTGTATCAGTTGGTGTTTGCTAGAGAAACAGATATAATGCAAGATACAAAAATACATAAGAATTTACAAGATTGGCTTACAATGGCCACCACAGAGTCAGATATGGAACAGTGCGGAGGGTCTGTCTGCACACTGGAGGCCAAAGGATTCAGTTGAAGGTCTGGAGCTCACTGTAGTGTCTGACATAAGTGAATACCACAAGGCCAATGGGTTTGTGCTGGAAACTGAAGCTCTGGAAGCCAGGAGATGATATCCAAGGTGAAGGCAAAGACTCAAGCTCCTTCAGAGAAACAGGTGCCCATCTATCTTTCATTTCCCCTTGATACAATCCAGGTGACAAGTTGTTCTACAGGGAATCTTCCACACCATAGGGTGTGGAATTGCTGAGCAAATTTAGTTGTGCTTCTGCTACTCAAGTTGACAAATCAGTCATCACGTTCATCCATCTAATCTTTCCTTCGCTTGCAGTTATTCTCTGTTTGAAGTAGTTAACAGGTACACAAGTACATGCATTGTGTAAGACATAGTGGTGTCTACAGCTGACTTTGCATTGCCATCCAGCTATTTCTGCCTTAAAAACTTGCTGCATCTGCTGGAGATGGTGTCTGTACACAGCCTTCAGCTGTTGCTCCTTCCAAGATTGCCTCAGCTGTAGGAAGATCCCTCACACAAACAGATGCCCTTCCCATGGGGGTTCCATCCTGTGGCTGGTAGATACAGGGCATCATTGCTGGACTATCTCAGCATAACGAGGACAGTGTTGGCTTTGAGGCAGAACTGTAGCACAGTTTGAGACTCATTTGGTTTTCATTACAGTGCATTTTCCCCTTTGCCCAATCCTGTTTCCTTCCTTTTACCTCCACAGATCTTTATACCAATTGCATTCTGTAATCAACAACTTGCATCCTAAACTATATTTTAGCGTCTACTTTCTCAAGGACCCAATTCCTGTAGTGGTTCATGCATAAGATAGAGATAAAATAATCTGTGTTCTCTATAACTTACTGAGGGAAGTGAAACATAAATACAAATTAAGACAGTGTTAGATAAGTGTTATGAGAAGTAGAGGATATGGAAATTCAGAACATTTCATGTGGATAATTAGTATGTTAGAGATGCCAGTCACTTCTTCCATATGCCTCCTTTTTGAGAGTCAGATCTTTTTCCAGTGCTTTAAGGAGTAGTCAGAGATACCATGTAACCATATACCTGTTCCACAGTAGGTTGAATATGAGTTGAGCAGTGGTCATCAGACCCAGGAGAAGTCAACTCATTGGCTTAGTTTGACTGATTAACTCCCCTCCTTAGGGACTTTGGAAATTCAGCCACAGAGAGAATGCAGCCAGTTTTCATTGAGTTCTGGAATTGATGAGACAGATAAATCCTCAAAATATAGAGAGCTAGTGTGGAAATAAAAATAATGACACAGATATGAAAAACAAGCAGAAAAAATGGAGACTTGAGGCTCCAGGGATACAGTGATTTTCAATCTAGATTTTCTGGTTTCTCTTGCTCTGGTCTCACACAAGATCTGTAGCATTTGATGCTTTCAGTGCATTGTGTTAGTCCAATGTATTTTTATCTAACAAGATTATGTCTTCTGGCAAACAAAGTCTGTTTCTTATAATCATGTTGGATTAAGACAATCAGTAGGAGGAGGGATTTGAATTGAGAATTGCTGGAAATGTGAGATTTCAATAGAGGAAGATAAACGGGCCATGGAGCTCAGGGAAAGGAGAACATTACACACAGTGGTGTTGAAACATGTACTAGTTGGAAATCTTCAAAGGATGATGAATAGGCCAGTTCGGCCAAGATGGGGCTGGGGGAAAGAAAGCAAAATAACATGACGCATGTTGGCAAGACCGGTGGGAAAATTTTGATTAATTGATGGAACTGGTCAGGATTGAAGAGTATATGCTTTCTTTTCAGAAATTCTCAGAGGCCATAGAAAATATGAAATAATGATAGAAAGCAGTAAAGGTTGGCTATTGGAAGAAACAGGAAAATAAAAGTAGCACAGCAGTGTCTTACTTGTGTCAGGTTAGTAAGAGGAGATTAATGAAAAGAGGCACAGAAATAAAAAGAATCAATGGGGAACTCGCAGGGAATTTTGGCTTCCTGCTGAGTGGGAGGGAATAGTTGAAGTAGTATGTTAAGCACAGCTTGACATGTGCCCTGCAGGGATGAGGTAGCTGCACCCCAGCCAAAGCCAGAGTCTCTTCTCCTAGAAGACTTCAGTGTGGATGGTGGCTCTGAGTTCATACGATATTGGTAGATGTGTTCATAAAGCTCAACTCTGTGTGTCTTCTCAGGATCTCTCTATAGAAGGTCAGAAAAATCTCATACATTCTGGTTTCAAAGCACAGGATTTATTGATTCATTTAATTGGAAGAGTGGAGAGGAACGCAGGTTATAATGGGCTTGATCCTGAAGCTCCCGCAATCAGGGCTGTGACTCTAACTCTCCGTGAATGTTTCAAAGTAGCGCTTCTGCATATTAACTTTATGTCTTTATAGGGTCTTTCATGATGACCTAAATGGACTCAGTATTTTGAGATTTTTTTTTTTTTTTGTACCAGGGATCGAACTTAAGATCTTGCGCTCATCAGGCAAATACTTTGAGCCACTGAGCTAAATCCCTGGCCATTCTGAGATCTTTTTTTAAAAAAAAAAATTGCTCAGTAGAGGGCTAGAAGCTTCTTTAATGGTTTTCCCAAACTGATGAAGTATTTTCTCACATCTCATGAACCTAAATTAGTTCCTATCCACCCCATCACTATACAAGTGAGTATTTAACAACCTTCTCATTCTTAAAATGTAAAAAGGAGCAAGAGAAAGAAAGCAAACCTTGGCTGTAGTATGTAATTTTTATGGTGTATTATGTCCACTGTGGGTAATTACCAACACGATGTCATTGCACCCGGAATGAAGGAGTCCACAATTGATTCTGAAGCCCAGGGGAGCTGGCATCAGCACCTTGCTATGTCTGTCTTCGAACCAATTATTTGACTAGGTTAACAGGCTATGATTTAGGACAATCAAGGGTGGCCTGTGAAACTCTGGGGCCAGTTTCATCCTTCTACCTGCAAAGCGATGGTGGGAAAAGGATAATAGTAAAGATACTGTCAAAAGGTTAGTACTGCTGAAGCTAATGAAGGGATATAGAAAATAAGACAATGTTTTGGAAAGGAGAAGTCACATAGAGAGTGGGGAGTGGAAAAGGAGTTGGAGATAATGAATGGGTGATGTACTGCAGACTAGAGAAAGATATGAAAAGGAGTGAAATGGAGAATAATAGCGGAAAGCTCTCAGCAGTTTGACTCTACTTTCCACGACTCTTTGGAAGGCAGTATTGTGTCATGGTGAATAGTCCTGTGATTTTAAGTAGATATGGAAGCTATTCTGAACGCCTGTTCTTCTTAGAACTTTACAGGGTGATGTGAAGCTTAGTGCAGCTTGACAGAGGGTTTAAGGCGTCATGATTAACACTGTGGTCTCTGGGGCAGTGCTGCTTTACATCAATCCAGTTCTCTCAGTGACGTCTACCATGGACAAGTTTATCAAACTAACCTTTGTCCCAGTTTTTATATTTGTATAACAGGGAACATAATAATGTCTATCTCATAAGGTTGACACAAATATTAAATGAGTTAAAACAAATAAGGTGCCTGGAACATTCCAAAGAGTATATGGAAGTAATAGCTCCTTATGCATGTTATGTGAAGTATCTTGCAGAGTGCTGGGACCATGGTGGATTAATGAATAGTTGATATAAATGGAAACACCCTGCTGAACTGAGTCAGCATGGTTCTGGGCATGGAAGAGCCCCCTGAGGGTTTCTCCCTGAATGGCATAAAGGAAGAATAAGGAGGAAAGATTGGATGCTGCTGATTTTCCAGGAGAAGCTTTGTTGTGGCTAGTTTTCCTAAACTAACTTCTATTTTCACATTGGAGGAGGAGCTTAGAATAGATCCTAGCTGTTACTGGGGATGGCTGCTGTCTGCTTTGGGGGAGCTCTAGTTTTCTCCTTGAGTGTGGATTTCTAGCTCCAGCACAGATCCCTCTACCTGCTGGCACAGATCCTTCATCCCTCCAGTGCAGACTTTCTAGCTTCCACCACTCACCTTAGACCTTTCTTTTACAGATACTTGATACAAATTTACATGAGATGTTGGCATGGGCTCTAGGAATTTAGGTGGACATGTGCAGGACCTTGCTGTGAGATCGAGGCCCTCAAATAGATTATTTGGGTCACTAGCACACAGACAGATGTCTTGCTCTCTTTTACATTTGATTTTTCAGGTGAATAGTATAAAACAATCCTATACATTTATGTGTCCTGTGTGGAATTTATTTCCTTACAAACCCTAACTACAACTGGAACATAAGAACTACTAGATTAACATTAGCTATATTTACTATTTTAGCCATCTACTACCGCCTTACCCAGATTTATACTCTAGCCAATGCTTACAGAAATTTCTTGCTAGAGAAATCTTGTAAAACTGAGTAAAAACATAGACTATACTTATATGTTACTTCGGCCTCTGAGTTCCCAAACAGTTTGTCAGTAGCTTCATGGCCAACTACTTCTTTCACTGAATATTTCTGCTTCCTGTGGGCTTTCCTCTTACTCACAGTTTTGAGGTGAGAGTGGAGCTTGGGTCATTTTTGTCACCAAGTTGTTCAGCACAGAGTGCCCTTATGACTGCAGGGAGGGAATAAATCATGCTGGACAGCATTATCTTGTGGTTATGGATAGTGGAGAAAGGTGTGTTGATTTCAATGCAACAGACTCATCTTATTGTAAGATAACTTGTCTGTAGGTTCTATATTCAGGATTTTTCTGCGATCATAGAGAAGGAAACGAAAGGATAGGGAAGTAGGCAGTATGTGTCTCTGCAGGAAATAAACTCACCCCAGGTATTCCGTACAAGTAGGCAATAATGAAGGGAGGAGTTAACAAGTGGCAGGGTTGAGGGAGCCAGGATGATGGACACCCAGACAAAGGGACCATAGTGTGTTGTCAGAGCCCCCTGAGGCTGGAGGCAGGGAAGGGGAGGAGGACTTGGAGCTGTAGTCACAGCTTCTCCCAGAAATACAGACCTACAGTATGGAGAGGGGAAGAGGTAGGAAATTTCCTGAGCTTCTCTGTCATCCTTAGACCTTCTGTCATTGATACCTGCTGGTTCAATTGAACCAGGAACATGCCACTGAGGAGAGACCTGCGTGACTCAATCATAGGAGCGCGATTCCTGGAGCATGGGACAGAACTGAGAAGAGAATGAATGTCATAAATTTAAAAAGTGCCTTTTATATAATAAGCTGTATTCAATATAGTATTTTTTCAACGTATTAGCAGTTTAAAAACTACAGAGATGATGAATTGCATTCTTTCTTTGTATGGTGATATCATCATATTGGAAAGAATCAAGTTTGTGAGCTGAGGTACCACAGGACTGTCATCTAATCCACTATATATTTTAATTACTAGTGCATCTTAATTTGGACCATTCAAATTGGCATTGTGAAGATTCAGTAGCAGTGTATTGCCAGTGGCTATCACATTGGGGAATTGTAATCTGCTATCTGTAATTTAAAAACAAGTTAAAAAGTCATAATTAGCAATATAGTAGAACGGTACTCTCCTGAGGAATAAGTGTGTGAAGATATGCCATGCGAGAAATCAGGAGGTCCAAACCCATTTCTGGGATTTAGGGTGTCTATTAACAGCGATGATGAATAACAAAAGCCCCCTTTCTCCTAAAAGTTGATGCTCTTTATCAAGCAGATCAAAAGGAACCAATTCCCATTTGTTAACATAACTCAACCCGCAGATTGTCTATAGACCTCTTAAATTTGATGACCCCGTGTAACCGAATGTAAAAAATAAGTCAATGATAAACACATGTGTCAAAATTATGTGTCAAAATTACAGATGCATACAGCGTGCAAAGAATGAGTTTCTCTGGCATTGTTGGTAACATCACTTTCACTCAGAATTTTTCTGTATGGTGATAAAGTAGGAAAATATTCTTTATGGAAATTCAAATGACAGATTGCTTTTCCTATAAGTACAGATTTTGCTTTTATGTCTCAATTTCATAAAATTTTTGCTTTATGACAATGAGGCTAACATCCTTTTACAGTTTGAGATGGCTGATAGCTTGTTTTGAGTTTCCGCATCAAGTAGCTTTGCACGATAAAATTTGAAACTGTATTTAGCTTCTCCTGATATAATTCTCCATGAGGAATATTTCTATTACCTCTGAACTCTCCATTTTCTCTTCCTGAAGAAGGTGAACATACATGCAACCAAATGTGCATTTTTCTGAAGTTACAATATAATATTGCTGTCTTGTTTTTACATGATTATAAATTTCCCTGGAATCTTTTTATTTTAGAAAGTAAAATCACACAATATCAGATTCTTTCAACTGTAATTAATAACAAGATTGAGATCATTACAGCCTATTGACTCTGTGGTGCACTTCTAGCAGGCAAATGCAAGCATATGTTTGCATATATTTAAAAACAATAAAACTATGCAAATTTAAATTTTTTCTGGTATGTTCTCCCACCTATTTTATCTTCTTTGAAATACTAAGCACAATATTCATCTACTTCTGAAAGGGCTGTAAAATGCTCAGCTTCTGTGCCTTTTTGCCTCTTCTTTAAAAAGGCCAGGCAAGATGGAGGGTCTTCCAAAAGCAGGTACTGTCCATGTGAAAATTCTAAGGCTCCAGAACCACAACTATGACTTGATGTTAGCACCCTGAAAAGTATTCACACTCTTAAGTATTCGATGAAGAGTCCTCAGAGTAAACTCCAGGCTAGAGACAAATGGCCCATTTATTCAAAGGTCAAATAATTTGCAGACATTTGCCTTGGATGAAAACTCATGTCTTTCCCTTGGCAATAATTTCCTTGTGAGATATACAGACAACAGGCAATTTGCACATAGGCCACACAGAGATTTCATCTGAAGGTCAGCTGTTTGGAATGTACCATAGTTTCTCTCCATAGACATAATATTATAAGTGGCGGTTAATAATACAGGTTAGCTCCCCACTTTTTAATTAGCCCAAAACTTGATTGAAATAATATAATGAAGAACAGTAAAAACGTAAGGGGCACTATCTATACGATGTTGTAGAAGTTTATCTCATGGTGATGCTGTGTCTGAATTCCATTGCTAGGTATAAATCCAAAGACCTCAAAATCAGTATGTAAAGAGGTGCCTTCACTTCCATGGATACTGCAGCATTATTCACAACAGCAAAACTATGGAAACAAAGTAACTATTCATCATGAATGATGGGTAAAGGAAATGTGGTATATACAAGCAGAATACTGTTCAAGCATAGAAAACAATGCAATCCTGTCATTTGTGTTAACATAGATGCACCTGGATGACTTTATGGTCAATGAAATCAACCAGGCACAGAAAAACAAATAATACATGATCTTACATGTGGAATAAAAGACCTTTAATTTCATGGAAGTAGAAGGTAGAATAAAGGTCCCTAGAGACTGAGGAGAGGAAAAGGTAGAGGGGAATGAGAGAGATGCTGAGCAATATCACATAGGACACAATTAGATGAGAAATATATATTCTGGTGTTCTATAGCACAGAAGAGTGACTATAGTTGGCAAAATGCATTGTATATTTCAAAATAACTAGAGGAGAGGAGTTTGAATGTTCTCACTACAAACAAGTGATGCGTGTTTATGGCAACGCGCATACTCATTACCCTGAGTTGATCATGACACAAGGAACACACATATTAGAACATCATGTAGTACCCCCAAAATGTATGTGATTATTTTTGGTAACTAAAAGTTTCTTTAAAAAATGAATCCAGAACTGGATACATACTTTTTCTATCACTGTTGGTCAGTTTCCTCATCCACAAGAGAGGGGAGATACTAAGATGTATTTTGTAGAGCTCTCATGTGAGAATTTAATCACATGCATGATCATCCACTAGACTAGTTCCTAAGTCCACGTGGTTGTTTGCTATCATTGTTTTATCATTCTTGTAATGGGCAAGGTACTAATTCTATTTCAATTATAATACTGGTTATTATATTTCAATTCCTAAAGGGCAATAGTGATTCAAAATCAATAATGAAACTAAAAGGAAACAGAAGAAATACTGATTTTCCCCCTTCATAATATTGCTATTAGGGGATAACAAAGTAGTTAGAAGAACGTGAAGGAGCGAGTGATGGGCGAGCCAGGAGGAGAACAAGTCAGCTTCTCCCATGAGCCTAAGCATGAGCGCAGACTGAGAATCAAATGTCCCATCTGCCCCCCTTCCACCCCCGTTAGCAACTAGATGGTGTCCAGGACAACCGGAGTTGATAGCAACTAAGGCACATAAAGCAACTAAATGCTTGTATTGTCGAGTTGATTATGGTGACTTGGGGCCAGAGATCTGAGCATCTCTTGGGAGGATGACCCTATGCATTATAGCAAATGTGGGGGATTTTCTTCCATCTTCTCCTTGAAGGCAAATATTGTTTTCACTGTTTTCCTTTGTTCTAATTAACTGTTTTGCTCTAGTCAATACTCTGTTTTGATAGGTTTTATAAGATTCTGTCTTTGGTTTGATTTTGCTATACCTGATTGAATGGACAACTATTGTGAAGATAACGAGATATACTATGATACCTATTACTGTTATGCTGGTAACCTGCTGTGATGTTCTGTACCAGTTTTACTGCATTGTCTCGATTGGCTTTGTTCTGTCTTGTTGTGTTGTATTTTACTACCTTCAAAATAAAAAAAAAGTGAAAAGAAATGGATACTGATGTTGAACTATGAAATATTTCCAATAATTTCAAAGACTGGCTCTTTTTCAAACCAGGTTTATGTATTATCAACAACTTGAACAACATAGAGAGGTACAAAAGAGAGGAAAAAAGCCCCTCTTAAATCTGTTCCTCTTCCCATGATGTTCCTCTTCTGTTTATTGTCCATTTGAATTTCATTCAACTTTCTCTTCCATTCTTTGACCATTTTTCATTTCTGTTTATCATCTCAATTTCTTTTTTTTTCCCCCTCAGGAAATCACTTTTTTCTTTGTACTTTTAAATACAAAACCATGTCTAGAAAAGAAGAAACTTGCACTGTGCGGTTCAGATCAAATACTGCGAGCTCACATTTTTGGAGGCTGGCCCTGGAGCTCTTAGGCCAGTGGCAAGCAATGTATCAAAGCAGGCGTGAGTGGTTGAAAAAGCTGCTCACCTCACGGTGGTTGGGAAACAAAGATACACTGAGACATGTAGGGTGCCCAGTCACAGAATTCCCTCTGAAAACATGCCTCTATCAAACTGTCTTTCTCCAAACAGATTCCACTTTTCAAAGGCTTCACCATCTCCCTACCTGCCTTATACTGGATACTCAGCCTTTGCGTGAGTCTTAGGGAGACATTTTGGATCTAAATGTCAGTATAAATATACCCTCTAGGGATGGTCGCTGCGGACCCTGCTGGACTGAGCAGTAAGGCTAAAGCAGGTGACTTGGTACAAAGAGGAATCAGATGCAGAGCAGTAGCTGGAGGGGTATGTATGATACCCCAGGAATGGAAGGTATCTGATGTATCGAAAGATGTTAATATTTAAAGGAATAAAATTATTTGGAAAGTTAAAATGGAGGGAGAATTAACATGTAGAAAGATTTGAAAGTGTCAGACAATTTAAATTGAGTGATCATGTTATCTTTTAGGATGTTAGTTTGTTGCTCTTGTTTATGAAGATTAAAAAATATTTTATGAAATAATAAGCATAGCACAGTTCAAAAATAATTTCCATACCTACTATTATAATAACAGCAAAATGCAAAATTATTTTATAATTTATTATATTATATTTTGACTTGGAAGAAAAAGGCAAAATTCTCAGTGAATTTTTAAATTCTCAAAATTTTTAAATCCTATTGCCTGAGATAAAACACCAGAAGACCAGAAGTCCTTCTTTGCAAGGGAAGTGGAATTATGAAATAGATAATTTGGCAAGAGTGGCAATATTTTGAAAATGCTTAAAAATAGGGCAAAAGTTATATAAGAAAGGATTACATACACACCCTCCAAAAAGTCACAAACATAAAATAAATATAGGAAAGTCATATTTTAAAAAGATCCTAAGAAGGTGGTGATGTAAACATTGATAAATATAAAACAATGTGATGTACACATGCTGGTAAAATTTCATGCAGAGTTTAGACAAATTAGGAAAGACAATCTTGAAGATTCACACACCAAAATGTATGTGAATTATGCATGTGTAAAATTATATTGATAAAAACATATATATAATATTCAAATGGAGGGAAGAAGTTGGATACTAGATTAGAAATGCCTCAGAGAGATGGCCATAGAGAGATGAATAGAACGGTAGAAATGCTTGCAGTTCTAAATAGCTAAGACAACAAGATCAAGGAAGGAAAAATACCAGCTAGAGGAATATTACCTGCAGTAGCAGGATTCACAGTATAGACCAAAATGGGACCCAACTAAAATTAGCAAAAAAGAAGAGAGAGGAGAGCATCAGAGGGAAAGACATTTGGCATGAGTGAGCAGTAACCTTGCAACATTGTGGGACAAGAGAGGGCTCCCTGGGCTCAGCAGATACATGGTTGAGGGGATAGAGTGGGAGTCTGCTAAGCAGGTGAGGTAGAGTCCCACAGAACCCATCAATGGGCAGCATAATCAGACAGTCGTGGGGTTGGGTAGGGAAGACTGGTACCAATGTTCTCAGTGCTGACCTGGAATTTACCGAATGGATTCTTTTTCTGTGGGAAGTTGGTGAAAATATGGCAGAGGCTTCACTGGTGGAGGATGGACTATTGATTAGAGCTTGACTCATGAAAGAACCCATTACCTATCTGGTTGGCCATATCAGTTACAAGGTTGCCAGTGGAATCTTAGCCCTGAGGAAAGCACAGAAAATAAACTGCTAGAAAGCAGAGTCCCTGGGGTTTTAATGAAAGCATCTTTGGTAAAACAAACAAACTCTTTTCTGAGGAATAGGATATGACCAGTCCTAAAGGTAGGGCAAGTTGGGGACAACTAACCTAAAGAGAAGAAAAATGAAGTAATCAATAGGGAGAAAAAAAAAGGGAAAGAAAAGAGAGAAAATCTACGTTTATGCAAGTGTTGCTTTTGGAATGGAAGTTAGCATATGTGGAAGAAAATGATTTTAGAGTGTTGGAAAATTTATACAGTTGATACGGAAAAAATCCACTTCAAATATTTTACTTATCTGGGATTCAGCATGCACTTCTTAATAGTCAAATCCAATCCTTCCAACTGCTAAGCTTTAAAAATTGAATTTAAATATTTCTAAAATCTGTCCTTTCATTCGTTATTTAAAGAGTCTATTGAACTATTGCCAAAGATTCAGGGTCAGTAATATAAGCGTCTAGGACTCACTGTGGAATTATACACTGTGTTTGCTCTTCAGCTCTTCAATTTTCTCCTCTGGTGTTGGACTAGGGCCTGTCATTTCTACGGTCATGGTGCCTCTTCATACAGATCTTTTTCTGTCCATTTTCTGTTAAATTTAATTCTTTGTTATTTCATGTAAGGTTGGAATTAGTCGGGATTAAAATGCATTTAAAGCAGGAAGAGAAATTCAGGGATTCCCAAAGACAAACCCAGAGAAGAGGCAGTAATCAGTCTAACAAGGTAGTGAGAAGCCATCAGGAAACGACTCACTTTCCTTGCGTCCCTCTACTTACAGCTACCTCTTTACAATGTAACACAGGTACCAGGTTTCCAGCATTTTATATTTAACACTCCTGTGTCTCTTTCAATTTAATTAGGAAAATATCCTAAGAAGAAGTTTGTTCAGCAAAGCTTGAAGTATGCATTCATTCCTTGGGTGAGATCCTGTGAATGACTCATCTTTACTTGTGTATTAGTCTATTTTCATTGCTGCAACGAAATACCTGAGGCTGTATTATATATATATATAAACCTTGTTGAGCTCACAGTTTTGAAGACTGAAATTCTAAACAGCCTAGTGCCAGCTCTGGTGAGGAAGTCATGGTAGATGGCATCACAATGGTGGAAAGATATATAGAAGGGAGAGGAGAGATTATTTGGTCAGACAAGAAGAGAGAAAGAGAGAGAGAGACAGAGAGACAGAGACGGAGGTCCTGGGACCACTATGTTAATTGCTATATTAATTATTTCCACCAGCACTGCCTTAGTGACCTGATGACCTTCCGTAGTCCTTCTTTATGGTCCGCAATTGCTTACCAGCACCATGTTGGGCGCCAGTAGTTGGAAGCTGACCACTGTTGCAAAAAAAGGGTCTAGTAAGGAAATATGAAGCAGAGGACACCAACAGCGTCCGCTACAATGCTCCAGGAAATAGTTGCCATCTTTCAGGCTGCCACAATTAACTATGCATAATCACCAGGAAATAGACATCCTCTTCCTATCATTCACTCTTTCCAGATACTGCATCTGGCTCTTGGTACGAATTTCTTTGGACACTATGCAGTGAAATCTAGGATATGTGGAATTTTGGTTTTTTTTTTTTTTTTTTTTTACCTTCTTTATGATTCCTTTAGTGTTCTACTCATTCCAGCTGCTGCCTAGCATAGCTATATATCTACTCTCTTGGCCAGAAGGGTAGCATGACCAGCTGTTACAGTATGAGTGAAATTCTCTCAGGGATTAACCCACCAGGAGAGGTGGTGCATATTTGAAATCCCAGCATTTGGGAGGCTGAGGCAGGAGGATCACCATGTGTTCAAGGCCAGCCTGGGCTACATAGTGAATTCAAGGTGAGCCTGAACTACGTAGTGAGACTCTGTCCCCCACTAAAGCACACACTCATGTTTGCACACACACATGCACACACACAAAAGGATCACCTCCTTGAATGGTTGGCACAACAGCTCTTCCAGAGAGTAAGAACAGAGCTTGCAGAATTTCCTAAGTTTTATCATTAAGATGCCTGAACAAAAAAAAAAAAAAAAAAAAAAAAAAAAAAAAGAAAGAAAGGTGTTTTTCCAAAGAGGTGGAGGTCTGATTTAGAAAATGATTTTTCCTGAAGTAACATGAGCTAGAATGTCTGTGTGCGTGTGCATGTGTCAGAGAAGGGGGAGAGAGATCAAAAGGCCAGCGGGAAAGCCAGCCTAGCACATGATTTTACTTTGGCAGTTTTACAACCGAGAAAGGGTCAAAGAGAAAGAGTGAAGCCTCTCCCCATTCCTATTCTGATTGAAACTTTAACTCTAAAATAGTCTTTGGCTTGAAAGACTGAAGTGCACCATCTTTTCATATAAATGGCAAGGCAAGACACATTTTTATGTGTTGTTTTATGAGTTTTCTTCGCATCTTTAATGTCTAACCATTTTATAGTGCTTGGCTTTGCAGGGCCCTAGAGATAACCTCCTGAGCAATGCTGCACTTTTATTTCTAACACAGGAATAGTTAAGAAAATGTCTGCACGCCAATGACAAATTATTGCAATCTTAACTAGAAATAAGGCAGTAAAGATTGCTCAGACTAAAAGCTTAAAAAAAAAAAGAGTTAGAATCCAGAGAGGGAGAGAAATCTTCAAATTACCATAGTTAAGTTAATTGGCACAAATCAGTGTGCACTAAAAACCATACCTGAAGACTAATTTCATTTTGCTAATTGTAACATTCTCTTTTATCTCTATCAATCTGACAGCATTAAAACATCTAATCCCTTGATTATGAGATCTTGGAGTATGTCTTTAAAATTGTACACATGAGGATTTATAGCCCTGTGGTATGAGATTTTATCTATAAATCTGTTTATTTATTTAGTGTAAATGCTATTATCAGTGAGATGTAATTACACACACATGGTGAAAATGCTGGCCCACCTCCTTACAATCTGTTTTTGTGTGTTCACTGCATGTTTTGGTGTTATGAAAATCCATTTCTTTGCAGTTTTTAATAATAGACTATGTTAAAAAAACAGTTGGAGATTTTGCTTAAGAAATTAGCTTAGCCATTTAATGTTTTCCTCATCTCGATCTTATTCCAGTAAGTTGGGAATCAGGTGGTGGTGAATAAAGTTTGGTTTCAAATTGAGCTTGGTCTAAGTTCTAGCTCTCTGGCCTTTAAAATTATGTGACTTGAGATAATACCTTTACTTCATTCAAATGTGGCCTTTTTTGTCCTTATAAAAAGGTAATATGGACAATGCTTACTTCATATGTATATAATTATTGTGAATGTTGAATTATATAATTAAATCATATAACATGACAGTAATAGGTTGTGGTAATAGTAATATTATATAGTTAATATAGTATAATATAATTCAATAAAGTTTTGGAATACTAAAGCATTTGTAATGTTGGAAAATAATACGGCTAATAGCAAAAAAAATTGTACTGGTAGATGTAATCAGATGTCAAACCAGGTCTTGTGTTACTATTGCACAAGAGGCAGGCAAGAGAAATTAGAAGAGGGACATAATTAGGTTCTGGGCTTTGTATTTGAATACCCATTCACATATTTAATAGATAGAGTCCTTTAAGAAGTGATTTCCACCAATATGCCATTCCTTCTTGTAAAGGTCTTTAGGCAAAGTATTCTTGGCAAGAATATTCTGACCAAAATATTTTACACGTAAAGCAATGAAAGAAAATGTTTACAATGCGCCTATAAAAGTTGGAGCTCAGCGTTTTAAAGTCCTCTCTTGGTTTTCCTTTTTCATCAGAATCGCTTTCTTACCCTGGTGAGGAGTGGAAGAGGAAGGAACAGGAACATCGAAAGAACTGCCCGGTGCTCGGCCTCTTAGATCACAGGTCTGTGACATTGCAGTTGGCTGAGACTTCAACTCTGAGTCTTGTTGATTCACTAAGATTCATTGCTCTACGTGGTAGGAACTTGGGACTGGAAATGTAGACTTTATGTGGGAAAAGACTAGACATTGTCTAACCGATTATTTCCTACAGCAATGGAATGGAACTTCTCCACTTTTTTCCTATGACCAAATCATTTCCTATGGTCAAATGAACTTTTTCTTGAAATCTTGTCGTAGAGATTAGTATGTTACAAGTTCCAGGGAGTCCTGAAATAAACTGGTATGACTCATTTTCTGTAACTCAATGTTTCTCCAACTTTCTCACCCTCCCAGTGATGGCTAATATTCACGGAATCCATGTTCTGCACAGTAGATTTTAGGTTACACTGGGATAATTCATCATACCTACTACTGTTAATTTGAGTGGTGGTTGGGAAAAATCCGATCTTATCTTGTCCCATGCAACTGTCCTATGCACCTAGTGTGTCTGCTTCTGCGCCTCTAGTGAGCCAGGGATGTTACCAGTATCACTAGTCACGGCTTTCAGAACCGGGACACTAGTGACCCAGAGCTTCTGTATGGCCATGTGATGCAAACAGATCTTGGCCTTTCATGGTACTGAGGTATCCAAATGGCCAGGCTGAGTGTTTGTTTGTAAGGAGGTGACAGAAAAGGCACCCAGCGGGATTCATAACTGGGCTGGTTGGTGTACTTTCTTCTACTGAGGCAGAAGAAAATTAGGAGTGATTTTCCCATCTGTAAAGTAGATTTTAAAGTATAAAAGAAGAGGCAATCATTGAAAATGAAGGATGAGATGCCTGTTTCTGAGAAAACACAAAAAGATACTCAGATATTAATAAAAATCTTTGAATCATCTCTAAATATTCCACTTACCTCTCAAGAGGTTATTTCTTTGCAAATATTGAAAATAGGAAGTATTGGAAAAATCCATTTACTCCAAAGAAGAGTCCAAGAATGAGTAGATAGAAGCCAACCTAATTCCATAGCTTTCTTTTCCATTTCATTTTGGGGATGGACTGAGACAATAAATAGGGTCTTGGAAATTTTTCTTCCCACACATCTCCTGGGTTTTTTTCAGGACTAGAAACCATTTATGATCCTATGAAGAAATGCTCCTGCTGACATATGGGCATTCCTTGCTTTGTAGTTTCCAAACTTAATGACAGTCATGTAAAACCAAGTTCCCTGTGAGTGTTTGCTGGGCCTCAGGCAGCTGAGTAGCCTTAAGCACCTGGTAGGGAATAGATAATATTTTTTTGCCCTTTCTGGTCTGGAATTATTAATGTTTCTCCATGTGTGGTCACTGAGAAGGCTCACCATGGAACTATAAGGAAACAGCTTCTTCCTCATCAGAGAACGAGGAAGACAGAGCAGTGAATGGACAGGAAATTTCTCCAGGGTAAAGCTCCTTGAAGTATAGTCCTTGGACCAGCAGTATCAATAAGGCTGGGGGATTTGTAAGCAATGAACATTCTAGGGCCCCTTCCATCCTACAGAACTGGAAACTCCTAGGGGTGGAGTTTATCAGTGTTATAACAAGCTCTAGGCCTCCAGGTGATGCATTAGAGTTTGAGAACTATTGCTCAAAAGGAAAACAACATAGCCGGAAGGGAAAGAACCTCAGTGACTCGCTTCAGATACAGTCATGTATTATTTAGGACATGTTCAGAGACCTGCATCCTTGTGTAATTTTGTTGGATCTAAGCATCACAAAATGTAGTTACCCAAACCTAGATGGTAAAGCCTACTACACACAGAGGCTATGTTATAATCTTATAGGATCATTATTGTTTACATGCCTCGTTATAGACTGAAACACTGTTTCATGGCACAAGAGTGTGTAACTTTTATATTCCCTCCATGGTTTTGATTCTTTTGCTCCTATTCAGTTTATGGGTTATGATTCCTATTCTTACTACCCTTCTACCCAACCCCATCAAACAAAGTCCTTCCCTAAGTTCAGGTGACTTTGATTGACATTTTCTTTATGTATTAATAAAAAGATAAACAAATGATGAAGCAGAATACTAAATAGATAAGTTAGACAATTACAGTAGCTTATATGTTGTATATTGCTGTGTTCATAGTACTTATTCAAAGTGAAAGATATAGACATGATATCTTTAAACAATATTAGTACAAAACATTGTTTTTAAGGAACAAACAGAATCTAGCTGTATAATTATCTTAACTATCTTGTGTGTGTATATATATATATATTTCTTTTTACCTTTTTTACTTTCCCTTTTCCAAATCACAGCTTGTCTTTTCTTTTGAACACTTTCTCCCCAATTCACAATATCTATTGTACATTTCAGATTCTATTTACTTGTTCAGTTTCTTGCATTAGTGAGACTATACAATTTTTACACATGAGTCTTGTTAACTTCACTTGTGAGTATGGTTTTGAGTTGAATCCATTTACCTATAAAGGCCTCAAGTCTATTCTTCTTTATGGCTGAGTAGTATTCCATTATATTAAAAAACACATCTTTTTTATTCATTCCTCACTTGATGGGTACCTGGGTTGTTTCTAAGATTTAGCTATTACAAATTCTGATGCTATAAACATGGGTGCATATATTTTGCTATGGTATGATGTTTTTAATTCTTCTGGGAAAATATCCAGATGGGGAATAATGGGTTGAATGGGGCCTCTGATCCTAGTTTCTTGAGGAATCTCTGTACTGAGTTCCACAATGGTTGCACCAGTCTACACTCCCACCAACCGTTGAAAAGTGCTTCTTTTTCCCCACAGCCTTGTCAGCATGTTATTGATTGATTTCTTGATGATAGCCATTCTTTCTGGGGTGAAGTGGAGTCTCAGTGTTGTTTTAATTTGCATTTCTTGAATGACCAATGATGTTGAATATTTTTTCATGTATTTATTTTCCTGTGTATTTCGCCATCTGAGAAGTATGTATTCATCTCAAATGACCATTTTTGCATTGGGTCTTTGAATTTGGGGGGCCTGGTTTTTTCAGTTCTTTATATGTTCTAGACAGAAGTTGTTAGTCTGAGGGACAGTTGGCTAAAAATTTTTTCCCACTCTTTGGGTTTTCTTTTTACTCTATTGATGATTTGGTTTGATGTGCAAAAAACTTTTAATAAGATGAAGTCCCAGTTGTTGATTCTGTGAAGTACTGCCCATGCATGCAGTTTGGGTTTTATTTAAGAACTCTTTGCTTACCTCTATGTCTCCAAGATTTTTACCTATTTCTCTTTTAGTAGACGTAGTGTTTCTGTTTTAATATTTAGATCTTTGATCCATTTTGACTTTAGTTTAGTGCATGGTGATAGGCATGGGTCTAGTTTTAGTGTCCAGCATGTAGAGAGCCAGTTTTTCCAGCACCATTTATTAAAGAGCCTATCTTCTTTTCCAGTGAGCATGTTTGACTCCTTTGCCAAAGATAAGGTGGCTGGGTGTACTTGGGGATGCATCTGTACCTTCTGTTCTGTTCGGCTGATCCTCAGGCCTAGTTTTTTTTTTCTTTTGCCAATACCACATTGATTTTATCATAATGGCTTTGTAGTACAATTTTAGGTCTGGGATTGTGATATCCTGGTCTTATCTTTGTTGCCAGGAATTAACTTTACTATTCTAGATCATTTCTACTTCCAAATGAATTTTAGGAGTGTTTTCTCTAGATCTGCGAAATAAGTTACTGATATTTTGATTGTAATTGCATTAAATCTGTATAGACATCTTGTAAGCATGGCCATTTTCACTAAGTTGGTTTTTCCTATCCACGATCAAGGGTTGTCTTTCCATTTTCTGATATTTTCTTCAATCTCCTTTTTAGCATACTGTAATTTTCACTGTTTAGATCTTTTACTTCCTTTGTTGGATTGATTCCTAAGTATTTCATTTTTTTGCCTGTTGTTGTGAAGAGTGTGCTTTCCCTAACCTCTCTCTCTCTCTGTGAATTCATTGTTTGTGTATAGGAACACTATTGACATTTGAGTGTTGACTTTGTATCCCGCTATACTACTGAATTTGGATATTAAATCTTCAGTTGTTTCAGTGGAGCTTTTGAGGTCTTCTATGTAGAGTATCATAGCATCTGCAACTAACAATAACTTAACTTCTTCCTATCCTGTCTTTATTCCTTTTATTTTTTTCTCTTGTTCTAATTGCTCTAGCTAATGTTTCCAGCCTTATATTAAATAGAAGTGGTGATAATGGGCATCCTTGTATTGTTCCTGATTTTAGAGTGAAAGATTTCAGTTCTTGACCATTTAGTGTGATTTTAACTGTTGGTTTGTCATAGAAGGTTTTTATAAGATTGAGGTAAAGACCATCTATTCCAATTTTCTATAGGTTTTTTAAAAATCATGAATGGGTATTGGACTTTTTTAAATGCTTTTTCTGTATCTATTGAGATGATCAAGTGATTTTTGTCCTTGGATCAGTAAATATGGTGTATTACATTTATTGATTTGCATATATTGAACCATTCCTGCCTCCCTCCTTGATCATGATGTATAACCATCTTGATGACTTGTTACATTCTGTTTATCAGTATCTTATTACGGATTTTTGCATTAATGTTCATTAGGGAGACTGGCCTGCAGATTTTTTTTTCTTGGTTGGGTTCTTCTCTGGTTTTAGAATTAGTTTAATATTTGCTTCCAGGAAGACTTTGGAAGTCTTGCTTCTTTATCAGTTTTGTTTTTAGAGTTTCATAATTAGTGTCATTAGTCATTAAAATTTCTTATAGAATTCAATAGTGTATCCATAAGAGCCTGGGGTTTTCTTTGTTAATAAATTTTTAATTATATTTTCAATTCATTGACTGATACTGTTTTAAAATTTTTATATGTTTTTTAGTTTTGGAAATTCGATTGTATCTAGAAATATGTCCATCCTTCTGTGTTCTCTCTTATTAGAATACAGGTTGTCATAGTAGATATTGATAATCTCCTGAATTTCTGTGTGATGTTGTGATTTTTATCCTTTCATTTCTAACAACTTGAATTTGTGTTTTTTATTTCCACTTTTTGATGAGGTTGGCTAATGGTTTATCAATTTCATTGTGTCAAAAAACCTTTTCAATTCATTAATTCTTTGTATTATTTTTTTAGTCTCTATTGCATTGATTTCTGCTCTTTATA
Source organism: Hydrochoerus hydrochaeris (assembly GCA_004027455.1). Lineage (NCBI taxonomy): Eukaryota > Metazoa > Chordata > Mammalia > Rodentia > Hydrochaeridae > Hydrochoerus > Hydrochoerus hydrochaeris. Next base: position 35,223 of record PVLA01002936.1, on the reverse strand, counting down.
ATCTGTTCCCCTATATGAGTTTTGAGTTTGATTTATTCTTCTTTTGCTGGAAATTTGAGGTTCACCATTATATTGTTTATTTGAGCTTATTCTGTTTTCCTGATGTGTGAGTTCATAGCTATAAATTTCCCTCATAGGAGTGCTTTGTGTCCCATAAGTTTCAGTATCAACATTGTCATTTAATTGTATATGCTTTTTAATTTCATCTTTAATTTCCTCTGTGACCCATTGGTTGTTCAGAAGAGTGTTTGCTTAATTTTCATGTGTAGATGTAGTTTTTGTGGTTTCCTTTGTTGTTGATTTCCAGGTACATTGTGCTGTGGTCAGACAATATGCATGGGATGATTTCAATTCCCCTATGTTTACTTAAATATGTTGTCTCAACTAATATATGATCTATGTTAGAGAACATCCCTTGTGCAGCTGAGAAGAATGTGGATTCGGATGTGGTGGGGTGCAACACTCTGTAGCCAGCTACCAAATCCATTTGTTCACAAGCTTGGTGGTATTTCTTTGTTGATTTTTTTAGTCTAGTTGAGCTATCCATTCCTGACAGCAGGGTATTAAGGTCATCCACTATGATTGTGTTAGTGTTTATTTGGTTTTTCATGTCAGTTAACATTTGTTTTAGGTAGTTGGGTGAGCCTATGCTTGGTGCATAAATGCTTATGATTATTATCTCTCCTTCTTAGAGTTTTCCCTTAATGAGTATGTAGTGCCCTTTGTCTCTTTTGATCAGTTTTGGCTTAAAATTTACCTTGTCTGAAAATAGAATGGCTACTTCTGCTTTTTGCTGGGTTCCTGTGGCAGGGATAATTGTTTTCCAGTCTTTGACTTTTTGTTTATGAATTTCCTTTTGGGCTAAATGTGTTTTTCTTTTCTTTTCTTTTCTTTTCTTTTCTTTTCTTTTCTTTCTTTCTTTCTTTCTTTCTTTCTTTCTTTCTTTCTTTCTTTCTTCTTTCTTTCTCTCTTTCTTTTTGTCTTTTTGAGAGAGGGTCTCACTATGCAGTTCAGGCTGGCTCGTTTTGTAGCCCAGGATGGTCTTGAACTTACAACCATCTTCCTGCCTCAGCCTCCTGATTGCTGAGAAAATGTTTTGGAAATGCAGTATATTTTTGGATCTTGCTTCTTGATTCATTCTTTTGCCTTTATTTTGATTGGTGAGTTGAGACCATTTATATTGTTGTTTATAACTGATTGGCTTTTCATTTTCATATTGCTTTCTTATTGTTTGTTCCTTGTCTTTTTTGCTCTGTTTAATTGCTTGCCCTGCCTGGTGGCTTCTTTCTACTGCTGTGCCTGCATTTGTGGTCTTTGCTATCTCTTTCTAATATGTCTGTCAGAGCATTCTGCAGAGCTGGTTTGGTGGTCATAAATTTCTTCAGTTTTTCATTGTCATGGAAGTATCTTGTTTCTTTCTCAATTTTGAAAGATAGTTTTGCAGGATACATCAATCTGGCTTGAAGAATGTTTTCCTTTAGGACTTGAATTACTTCAAGCTCTTCTCGATTTTTCAGATTTGTGTTGAGAAGTCTGCTGGGATTCTGATGTGTTTTCCTTTATAGGTGATATTTCTTTTGATTTGCATTTTCTAAAACAGTGATTCTCAACTTTTCCTGGAGTTACTCGAGAGAAACTTTATCTCTCCCTGGGATGATTCCCTAGTGTAACTAAGTTGGTTCTAGAAAGAATGAGCCAACAAAGTTAAGGAAAACAAAGACATTAGTGTTGCTCTAGAGAAGATGTTTAAGCATAAGAACCCAAGGCTAAACATCTCAGTGCTTATCCACATCCGGATACATCTCTGTAGGCAGATTTCTCATTTCCTCTCATCTTATTCTTCAATAGACCACGGCTTTGGGGCGCCATCTGATTTCCTGGTGACCAAGAACACATCTACACAGACTTCATATTTTATAACAAGACATTATCTGCTCCCGTTGTTTTGTTCCAAATCTCCTTATTGCAAGCACACAGAAACAATCTTGATAGACCCAGGTCCTAGAGCCAATCAATTTCCTATGAATTTATTTCTTTTCTCCAGGCTCACTCATCTCTTTCCTTGCCTGAGTACTTTGATGCTTCCTGGTGCAGCCACCTACGGAATGGTGCCACAGTCCGCACTGCACCCTACCTCAAGTCCTCTGAGGTCTGGGTACAAGTCTGATCTTTGTTTTAAAATTCTCCAGAGAACCAGACACACACACACACACACACACACACACACACATATATATATATAGTCAATATATATATTGAATGATTTTTTAACTTTACACTGATGATGCAAAAGTTAGATACTGTCAGAATTTTAAGCTTTGATCTTCATCCAGGCTAGCAGTACGCAGTATCATGCTGTCTTCTGATGCTGGGCAGCAACACGAGCCACAGCTCTTGGTCAACATGCAGTCATGAAGGGAAACAACAGACACTCTGAGGTGTGAAGATTTGGTAGGTTAGTTGTATTAAATGTATTTTGACTTGCAATGTTTTCAGCTTGCAATGGGTTTAATTGGGACATAGACCCATTGAAAGTTGAGGTCTCTCTCTCTCTCTCTCTCTCTCTCTCTCTCTCTCTCTTTCTGTGTGCATTTTTGTGTGTAGAGATTTACCTTATCGACTAGGTATGATTATGAAGGCTTAGAAGTCTCATGATTTGTGCCAGCCTGAGACCTTCAGAGTCAATGGGTTAGGTCCTATCTGAGTCTGAAGTTCTGAGAACCAAGAGTCTATAGATAGCTCTGCTCAGACAGTCAAGCAGACAGTCAGTGGATTTTCTCTGTCTCTATTTTTCCTTCTCATCAGCATCTCAATGGTTTGGGTGAAGTCATTCACCTGGGGATGACACCTCAGGCTACTGATTCAAAACGAATCGCTCCAGGAAACATTCTTACAATTACACCCAGAAATAATATTTAACATTATATCTGAGCATCCTCAAGCGAACACATGAAATTAATTCTCACAATCTTTCTGAGAAAAGGAGGAAATCTTTCTGAGAAAAGGAGGAAGCCTAGAACAACTGTGGCATCCTCAGAAAGATTGCCTCATGTAAAGTTTGAGAACATTAGAATGAACAGCATATTTGATCTTTGATGTTTGTAGGTTACAGTAAAAGGGATGAGAAATGTCATAGGAAATCTTGGGGTAGAGAATCAGCTTTGAATTAGAGATGTGTGAGTATATTATGTGTGTTCACAAGGGTTTTGAGAATCAAATTGCATGAGATTAACACAAACTGTCTTTGACAATGTTAATTATTGATACAAAGGACTATAAGAGATTCATTTATGATTTAATTAATGAGGAAAATACTAATGATAGCTCTTTTTATGGTATAATTGTTTGCAATGATTAGTGAAGTCGTTACTATGTGTTGGTCTACATGTGGTGGTCCAAATGTGCCCAAAGAGTTAAAGAAGAGGCCTATATGAGTCAGATGAGCCAATTATGGTAGTTCAGCTCAATTGTGTTTACTTATTATCTTGATAATGGATTGATAGAGCATAATTCTGGGTGTCTCTGGGTGGAGGCATGCCCTTGGGGGTCTATGTCTTGTCCCTTGCCCATTTTTTTCTGCATCATTCCCCTATTCTATTTCCCAACTACCATGAACTAAGCAGCTTTGCTTTGCCACAATTTTCTGCCGTGGTGTTCTCCCTTGGAACCAGCCAACCATAAGCAAAATTATACCTCTCCTCCTTTAAGCTATGGTCAGATATTGTGTCCCAGGAATGGGAAAGTTGAATAATACACCAACGAATGACAGCAGTAGGCAGGGATGGCCATAAGCACTAACATGTGTGGGTACAATGGGACAATGTGGGTACAATGGGACCCGGGAAAGTGACCACTTCATAGAAGACTATAGACAGAGGCACCCCGCCATCACAGACCAGACATTGGCAGGGAATAAAATGCAACCTTGTGTGCTTTTTTAAAATTTTATTTTATTTTAATTTTAATTTTTTTTTTGCTTTTGTTGTACATTCAGTCATCAGACCTCACTTTACTGGAGATCAACAGCTCTTTACTGTGGGTTCCTGGTGGATTTTTTCTAGTGCCACCAAATTTGTGCTTAGCAACTATCAGAACTCCTGATGAACAACTTAGAAGAGAAAGAAAACATTTAGGACAAAATTGAATTAATCCTTTCCTCCCTTCCTCCAAACAAATCTAAAAGTATCACAACTCAATGTATTGTATTCATAAAGGAATGTACTCTCTGACCTTCAATTCCAGCCCCATTAAGAGCTCAGAGTAGAAACATGGAAAATTTTGTTATCCCTGATTTATAGGTGGAGGAAGGCCTACTTGGGGAGGTATGTCCGTGTTTATTGTTGGTCTACTGGCTTATTGAGTTCCTATGAGGGTAATAGGAGGAATCAAGGAGTTAATTTTTGCTATTAAAGCAAAATCTAGGCTGTCTGTCTCTAGTTGTCTAATTATAAGGGACACAGTATTAGGGCATCTTCATTCCACAAATTACGTAAAACAACTCCTATCAGAGTAACTGTATTAGGTTTGAGGCATTTAGCAGCCACTAATCTAATAAGGAAGATTCTAGGGTTAGGAACAGCAGATGAAGGAACATGTAGATGCTAATCCTTTGTAAGCTGCAGACAGACACAACATCCTTCACTACAGTCAGGAGTTTGCCTGACTGTTCTATACTTGTCTGCAGGGAATTCTTGTCCCAACTTGGCTGAAAAATACACAAAGAGTGAAGGTCTGATGGGAACCTGAGAAGAGAAGGCTTTAAATTCAGGTATAGGATGAAGAGAGCCACTCAAACATTGCCAAACACATCTCCTCTTAGATGACATGACTATTTCCAGAAGTATTCCAATGGACGCATCCTTCTTATTCTCCTACTGATCATCAGAAGTCAGTAGTAACTATTGATTTGAAAAATAATGTTGCTAAGACTTATGAAGTTAATTTTTAAATATCTGATTCTATACATGAACAAATTTAAAGTGAGCAGCATTACCAGGCAACTAAATTTAGAGAAAAAAAATCATACTTATATGAACTTAAAGATGGTGCTTGGTTATAAGGTCATCAGCTTCATAGCAAGATAAGGAAGTTAAAGAACTGAGAACCTTGGGCTGTCTTCTTGTTTTATAGATAAGAATACCTGATGCATTCACACATAAGTGATTAGCTTGATATACCACAGGTAGTTGAAAAGCCAGGGCCCCACCCAACTTCCTGGCTTCTTTCTAACATTCACAAGTACATTATTTTTAATGAGACCAATTTTGTCTTTTGAAGACATGATGATGTCTGCATTTTCTCTTCACAAACAAAGAATACATAAAGAAAGGAATTTCATGTAAATAAAATCACAGGTGAATCTTCAGGGACAGTCAGGACTAGGACCTCAAAAAATGCTTTCATGTTGCTTTCTCTGTATCTGTTGCTTTCAGTATGATTGAGTTGACTTTAACTACATGGTACAAAAGGTAGACCCAACCAGGTAAATTGAGTTTCCCTTCTCATTGACTCAGCATGCTGCTGAGAGAAACAGATATCTATTCTCCAAATACATATGGGGGATTCTCATTGCATAGCAGGTCTTATGTGTAACCCTGGTGCAGAATTGTGGATTTAGCCTTCCTAAACTTCATAGACTGGGGGAGAGATCTGATAGCTCAAACATGAGTCAAGTAGAATGAATCACTTTTGCACCATAGCTCTGTTCTTGGCTGGGACCCTGCTATAGTTTCGGTTTGGAGTGTTCCCAAAGTTCCAGTGTGTTAAAGACTTGGTCTCCAGCCCGGCTGTGATGGGGAGGTGGTAGAAACTAAAAGGTAGAGTCTACAACAGTTATAGCAAACCCTTTAGAGACCAAGTGCCCAAGCTGCAACCCAAAACTCATTTATCACAAAGTGACAACAATACAAGTGAACCTGGATTCTGAGCTTTTAATTTAGAAAGACACAGCTCATACGCTCGGCTCACATGCTGACAGTGCCATGGGGTTGCCACCACCAGCCTAGAGGGAATTTCTAGCATTACTGGGGACATGCTCTTGAAAGGAAGAGACTCCAGAGTCTCTGTTCTTCACTCCTTGGCCACCAGATGAGCAGTTTTGTGTCACCTGCACTTCTGCTGTCATGTGCTGCCCAGCACAGCAGGGCCAGTGATTATGAACCAAAACCCACAGAGGTTTTGAAAGCCAAAATCAACCTTTTTCTCTGTTTAAGTTAATTATCCCGGATATTTGTTATCGAAATAGAAGGCTGACTCACACAGGCAGTCCTTTAAGCTTTTATATACTTTCCCACATCCATGACTTAACCCCAAAGAAAGCAAGAGCAACAAGACCACAGCTTTAAAGGAGTTTGTTCTTTGTAATTTGAAGAATTCTCCCAACTTCCATAAAATTCCCAGACCTCAGACTTTGCACACTTGAATTCATGCAATTCCCTGGAATAAATTTTCTGAGCACGTGACGATGACTTTAAGTGTTAGCAATTTCCTTGAGGATAACATTTGTGTTGATTTAGCACCACTGACTGAGAATGTCTATCCTACAGCTGTACCATTCAGCTCCAGGTAGCAGTACAACACAGGCTAAAATCTTTCTTTGCAAACATCTGTTGGGGAGCCACACATCTTCTCGCTGGTGACCTCACCCCTGGCCCTACAGGTGCCCAAGGCTTTCTCTCACAGTTCATAAATCCAGCCCGTTCACCATTCCTCAGTTTCCAAGCAGAATCAGAAGGTTCCTTCCCCCTTTCTTCCCACCTACAATTTCTGTCAATAGAAAACTTTGCTGTTTTCTGAGAACTTGGAAAATGTGGGCTTATGTTATCAGCGGCAGTATTTTATGGTTGCCATGGCTACAGAGAATTTACGTGTGTTACCCTAATATTAAACAAGGGCTGCAGAGACATGTTGTAAGTTAAAATACAAAGGGTGACCACAGGAAAACATCAAATATATTTGGATATCTTATGTATGGCTAAAGCCAAAAAAACTAAAAGTCTATGTCTTTGGCTCTTCCAGAGTATATTAAATTCCTCTGTACTTAAGGTCAAACTCTTTATTAGCGGGAGAGACATGACTCGTGCTATCATGGGATAAGCTGGTGGCAGACTGCACAGCCCACCACAGGGTGACACACAACTCCGTGCTTGAAGGCAGATGAAATTTCCTAGTGGATTTTTAAAAAATGAGGACTATTGGGCTTTATCCTAGAGTCACTGAGTCCAATGTCCAGAGAAGGGATTTTAAATACTCTCAAATTTTCAGCAAGGTCTCATATCCCTTAACTCACAGAGAGAGAAAAATATTGCAATTAGCTACACCAAAGCAAACATCTGCCATCTAGGGCCCATGACTTGCATATATAGCACCCTGAAAATCAGCTTGTCCCACTCACCCTCGACCAGTGGTTTCAACCTCCAAAGTACTTGGCAAGCTCACATGTCCACCTCTGCAAAGGTCAGGAGCAAGGATTCTGCTGCCCCTCTGAGAGGTTGCTTGTCTTCATCGCTGCTGCTGGACTTCACAGGGCCTTGTGGCTCCTCTCTTTCCTGTCACTTGTCCCTGGAGAACTGTTGTGCATGGGGCAGGAAAAGGAAGGTTCACTGCCATCTCCTCTTGCCCAATTCGTCTTTAGTCCATGTCCTGTGCAATGTATCTACTACAGCCAGCAAGGGCATTCATGACTGGAGGCTTTTGCCTTTTCTGTTCCTTATGCCTGGAACCTGCTTCCTCAGAACTACATGTCTTTCATGTCTTTGCTCCACTGTCACCTTACCAGTAAGGTTCATACCTCCATTATATTGCGAATTGCTAGTTGAAGGATCTAGGGGGTGAAGCTCAGTGGTAAAGTGCCCACCTAGCAAGCACGAACCCTGGATTTTATCCCCTGTGCTGTGCACACACAAAAATGCTAACTGCATTTTCCAATCTTACCTTACTGTGCTTTGTTTTTTCTCTAAACATGTGCTGCCTCTGAGATAAAATACAAGTGACATACAACACAGGACATACTCATTCTGTTTATTGTGGCATTCTGTATTTACCAGAATGTCAGCTCTGAGGGTTTTTAGGAAACTTTTGTGTTAACCAATATGGATACAAAGCCTAGAACTGATGCTGGTATTCAATAAAAATTTCTTGAGTAAATGAAGGAATGTGTGAACTTGCTGCTCCCGGGAAGGCCTAGTCCTCTTTGTCACTTTTGATGTTCTTCCTTCCCTAATATGTGCACCTAGGTGGAGAGTGGAAACCACTCAGCTCTCTTCCCCATCTGATCCCAGAAAAGGCCCATTGGGCGACTTCTCTGAGCCTGGCATGGCTCTCTAGCCCTCTTTCGCTCTGGTTTCCGGTGGAGCATATGCCCCCTCCCTGTGGGGCAGCCGCATGGGTCTCTGGGCTGGTGGTGAAGTGGGCGGGGCCTCTTTCCCTTCTTACCACCTCGTAAGGTGGTGAGATGGTAGTGTTGTGACTTATTTGAAAACCATTAGAGTCTTGCAGACCCCAGAGTGCATCAAGAGGCCACATTGATGGTTGATCTGAACGATATAGGTGTCCACTTTAGGATGTTCCTACAGGGATAAAATTGCCTAATAAAGCATTTGTTAGAGTGTGTCCTTGTTCTTATGTAGCACAGTACTGTATCTTCCTGACAGATCTACTGGGGAGGGGTGACTGGTTAAGAGAAGGGCTCGGTCTCTGGGTCTCTGGTTTACTTCTTCTTACTAACTTCTTTATTCCTCCTTTCAAGTGCATCCCACCATTATTCTTTATGCCTGAGATCCCAATGGGTCTCAAACCAGTTTTACTCTTGACCAGTAAAACTGAGGGGAGACTCGGGTGGCACCGTTGGCCATACTTCGGGACCAAATTCTGGTTTCTGTACCAGAGTTTCTGGTTTCCTTATTCTGGATGATATAGAAATCTCAGTAGGCCTGATGTTCACTTTACCCTGCATTTCCTTAGTTCTGTCCTTTCCCTGAACCATTGAGTATTCTGTAGTCCTTATCAATTGGAAGGGTAGACATTTTTGCAATGCTGTGTGATATTGGGTAGAAACCCACACGGTCTATTTGGTTGATATTCTGCCTGGGTATCAGGGCCTACCTGGTGCATCTGATTTCATGACATCTCTACCCAGAGCAAGAGTTATCAGCCATACTGTAGCCATCATCATCTAAAATTGTTTGGGCATAGATTTCAGGGTTGTATCTAGATGGTCTCTCTCTCTCTCTCTCTCTCTCTCTCTCTCTCTCTCTCTCTCCATTGTAATGCTTGGAAGTAGGTTCTATTTTCAACCATTCTATACAGATAAAGAAAGCAAAGCTCAGAGCATGTAACCTGCTCAACTTCATGGGGTTATGAGTAGCAAGGTGAGAAGTTAGCACGTGCTGTTTTTCCACTATGCAATGAGATGGGTCAGGAAAGGCACAGACATTGACCCAAATGTGGAGGATGCCAAGTCTAAGCATGTTAAGGGCTGCACTGATAATCCTCTAGCTCCTTGGGAAGATTTCCAGCACTTCCATATAGCAGTGAGTTAGTGGAGAATGCTGATGTCTCAGAGATTTTTTTTTCAGCAGATAGTAGTTAGGCATCAATTCAAACACAATTGTGAAGAATGGAGCAGTCCAGCTGGGGCCAGTCAGTAGTCTGAGTCATTAAATAGCTTTGTAAATTTGAGTATCATCCCATTAAGTGAATATTTATTAAGTGCTTCCATGTTTCCATCTCCATAAGACTCTCCCTAAAAATAAAGTCACTGCTACCGGATGAAGACTGGTGCCTGATTATAGGGTAGGGGCCAAGTCCTCTTCCCTCACATAGCTTACTGGGAGGGCAGATGTATTTCTTAGTAAGCTAGAGAGAACACTCACTATTCTCAGAAAATCCTAACAGACTTTACAAAGATGAAATTCTCCTCAGTCAATAAGTTTTGTGGGAAGTTGCATTAAAATGAAAATATGAGGTTTATCTACTGAAAGTCTTCTAAAAGTCTCTATCATGAGAATGTGAGAGGGAAATATAAGAGGGTGTAAACATGTAGAATTCCAGTATTTTACACATTTGAAACTGGATTGTCCTCCAATTTTTCCTCCCATTGATGATTGCATTATGTTTGTGCTCTGCAGAACTCATTTGGAGAAATACTGATTCAAATATAGCATATTCTCTTTTGGAAAAAAAAAACCCAGAATAGTATATGGATGCTCAAATGATTTGCCATGTAAGTTTTCTTTGCCCAAATGTCTCTTTATTTGAGTGCATAGGGGGCCAGAGGCCACAGAGGCATGCAATGAATATGGTTTTGCTCTGATGATTTCTCTCCATCCAAGAGATTTCCTTGCATGAGATTATTTGTCTTGCTCTCAATTCTCTGCCATTGGAAACTGGTGTTATAAAAATTATTTACCATCATTCTGCAATTCATCTACTTGGTTTGTAATCTAACCATGTTCCTTACACAATGTAGACATTGTTTTACACTTATGAACAATTTTAAATCAAATACAACTAGATGTTGACAAAGTGCCGTGCAATGGTTTTGTCAGAGTGAGAATCTACATCTTGTCATGGAACACACATAGAGGGCCTAATGATTCCTGAACACTATTTAAAGCTGATCAAAGCTACACTACTTATCTGAAGTTTCAGAATTCATGATAAACTATGAGAATGACAGGAGCAAAAAGAGAAACAGACTATGACAATCAAGGACTGAATATTTATTTCAAGCTCCAGACAAACACTAATTAAGTAAGTCTTTGGCAAGATAAAGCTCATTTTGAAACTGCAACACAATTGAAGTTTCAGTTCCCTTTTCCTTTTTTATCTCTGGAATTCAGGAACAAAACCTTTGCCTTTTGGTTCACAAGACATTCCTGTAATGGATGGTAAGACTAGGTGATTAACAGTCACCAGGCTCTGATTGTTTTCATTAGAAGGATAACATATGGCCACAATGCTCAACCTCTTCTCAGAGCCCAGAAATGGGATCATAAAAGGGGAGATGAGAAATTCTGGTTTAGATTAAAGCCAATGGCTCAAGGAATTGGCTCTGATGAGCTATGATTTACTTTTGTCAAAGTGCAGAGATGAGCTTTCTACAGTTTTCTTCTCTTGAGTTTGAGATTAGTTGGAGGGGATGGTGGGGGATTGTAACCTTTCTGGTTTTAGCAGACCTGATTCCAGTGACGTAAGTTACAAATGAGATGGGTGTGTGGGTGGGCCTCTACCAAATTCCCAACTAGCATTTAACCGTGGCCTCAAATCCAATGCACATTTGTCATTATTAAATCCCATTTGTGCAGCAAAGGCCTGTGGGATCTGGAGGTGGGGGCGGGGATTGAGAGAAGCAGGGAGAGGTAAGGAATTTGAGTGATAAGAGATCAATTACTCGTGGCAGAGAAGTGAAGCTTCAAGGCACCAAATGCGTGCACTAAAGCAGATGGTGAGGGAGAGGCTGGCTCAGGTTAAATCCTAGTTTTTAGATAAGGTCAGCAACTATGGAGAGCCATTTGCTACAGGTATGAATGGAGCAAAGTTATCTGCTGTTCACCTATGAGTGTCAGATGCTTGGTTAGGTCTCCAGATATGTAGCCTCATTCATACTTTACAACAAAGAGCAGGAGACATCATTAATCAAACAGACCTGTTTTCAAATTCTGAGGGCAACACAAGTAATGTGTACTCCATGGGGCTGTAGGGAGAAAATAAGACAATGCATATTTAAAAAAAAAAAAAAAACCTTCAGTAGAGTGCCCAATACATAGGAAACCAATAAATGCAGTCTCTTCCCAAACCTACCCATTCCCAAATCACTTACAAAACTAAACAGTAACAAACTCTTGCCAGAATGAGATAAGCATTCTTCAACTCATTTTGCAGATAGGATGTGAAGTGTTTTCCAGGGCTGTCTTTGTGACAAAATAAAACAAAAACATATTAAACCAACTACATCTGTACATCCCTAAATTACCGCTCCACCTTGCCAAATCGGTTTCTTTTTGGACTTTTGATTTCTGTCAGTTAAACATCATCTTTCTGTTCTTGACTTAAAGTTGCACAACCATTTTGGATAGTTACCACCAATAAAATAACATCTGTAAGACAAGATCTAGGTTCCTTTCCTTATTTTATCTGATTCTTACAATCCTGTAAAATAGTTGCTCAAAAACTTAAAACTCAAGTGTTGGTTCATGAAATATATTTCTGTCTATATTACCTGGAAGTTTGAAAAGCTTTCCCAGGGCAACAACAGATTCAAGATACACATTAGCTGTGTCTCTTTTCTGCCTTCTCCTGTCCCTTGCTGTCTCCTTACTCCCTCGTCTTCTCTCTCTCTTGAGCCCTACTGTGACATTATTTATGCCTCTGATGCTTATGCATCATGTTCTTCCTTGAATTACAAAGGCTTTGCTTTTGACTTCTCTTCTCTTCTGAGCTAAAGTTTCCTTGAGAGCAGGGACTCATTCATTCTGTAATCCCGACAAGTCTCTGTCACAGTACACAAAAGGTAGCCGATAAATATTTTCTGAATTGAACACGAAACTCAATTAAGCACTAAACTCAGCATTTTAAATCAGAGTCTGGAGAGACCATCATTACCGTGAGGTGATTAATAGAAATAAAAATGAGGTGTCCCTGCCTTTAGTAAGAACCTAAAAATGACATTGCTCTGTAAGCAATAAATGTCATAATAATGGATCAAAGCAGAAATATCAGTAATATAATTGTTCCCAGGCAACATGACCTGACTTAAACCTGAGAGAAGGCATTACATATCTAAAGGAGTAAAAAATGTGTGTATCCCTTGGAAGGATATTTCTTTGGATTGTTGAAATATAGAATATTATTCTGGTTATCTGTTGCTATATAGAACTTCCTAAAACTCCTGGCAAGAATGAGGCCCTGAGTTTGATTTCCAGTGCCAAAAAGAAAAACAAAAACAAAAACACTACTTAACACTTAGTGGCATTAGGCAATTCATTATTTCTCATGGCTCTGCGCATTGATGAGACTCAGCATGATTCTCCTTTGGTGGCTGCATGATTTCTTATGCCTCAGCCTAGGGAGTGATAGAAATAGCATTACTTCTGCCATATTGTATTGGGCAAATAATTCATGACAGTGGACCAAGATTAAGCATGAGGTGAATTGGAATCCTTCTCGTAACCGAAGAAACAGTATGCATGAACCAGAATAGAGAACTGATAGAAGTCACCTTGAGATGAGTTACCATGAAGATGGAAAGTAAAATATATCAAAGTGGGGCAAGTCCATGCAATGGAGAGCTTTCTGGAACTGGGATACGGCTGTCTATTCTGGTGGTGGGTGACTATCCCCTTGCTCTTTTGAGGAACTATTATACATCACAGTTTTATTTTTATTCATTTCTCTCTTAAAAATAAAAAAAAATTAAATACACACCAAACAAAAACAAAGTTCATCCTGCATCAAGGGATGCATTCTAAAGATCAAAAAACTATCAAGCAGTGATGAAGATAGAAGAAATCATGCAAAAAAAAAAAAATCCAGGTTTCATTTGGACACACTTGTAACCCCAAATCATGTCATAGCTGCAGGTGAACAGGAGATTTAATGAGCCTCCCACAGAGTCAGCTCTGTGCTGTGGGCGTTCTGTCTCGCTGCTTGCTCCTGCTCACCTGCTCCTCTTGTCCCATCTTCCCAAGGTATTCTGACCATCACCCTTGACTCATGTGTTTTAATTTCTGCCCGTGATTCTGTGTTTCCACCCAGGCTCTGTGTTTGAACTGTAAACTGACTTCCTTCCAAGAAATTCATCTGCATTTTATTATTCATCGCTTCAACATCTTGCGCTATAGCAATTACTTCCCCTATGTCACGTCATTCTTAGAATATTGAGTATGGAAACCTGAAAAACTGGTACCTATTTTAATCATGGGTTTCAGCACAGTTTAATAGCAACTGATGAGAAAAAGGTGTGTTTCTGGCTATTACTCTATGGGGGATGCTTTGGTTTGAGCTGGGAAGATGAGGGCGTGGTGATTTCTAACCAAAGGCTGGTGAAGTTGACACCAAGATAGAATCTTTGTAATGTGGTGAAGACAAAGGAAAGAGAAAGAATACAAGAAAGAGCATAGCAGGAAGGTAAAGAGCCTTGTCATATATAGTATTTTAAGCATATATCAAAAGTTCTGGGATCAAAAATCAAAAAACAAAAGTAATAAAATCAATATTGCCTGCCACATTAAGAAAAGGCAATGGGCACATTGGGATTTTCTACAAAGCTATTAAATAAACTGAAAATAAAAATATGACATATATTCAAGGCAGTAATCACAGTTACCTATGTATCTTTACTTGAATTGATTAGATACAGGAAATGAATGTTAATAAATATTCAGCTCAAGTTGTTTGAAAATAAGAAGCAAGCAATGAAACATTAAAGATAGAAAAAAATGCATAGTTGGTACATATTTCTAGGAACTGGCTGAGATAGAAATAGCTCTTGAAGGATTAATTTAGAGAAAATGTAAATTAAGAAAGAGATGGTGTTTATGTTTATGGAGGAGATTAAGAAAGAAGCAGTATATGTTAATAACTTTTAAAAGCTAGATGAAATAGACAGTTTACAAAAAATGCAAATATTCTAAAAAATACAATAAATTACAAAGAGGAAAATTGGCAAAACTGTCATGGAACCATTTTCTCACTAAAGGTTTGAGTCTAGGCAGATTATAGGACACATTCTTTCAGGACTCAATAAAATATCTTTACCTTTTAACTTTCCCCTGGGCAGAGAGAAAGAATGAGAAGTATGAAATCCGTTTTAAAGAGTTAAGATTACACTGAATGCAAAATTGGACAGAGAATACTTCCCATCTCTTATAAGTAAGTTTACAAGCCTAGCATAGTTGTTCCTGTCTCCCTCCAGTTCTAGCTACTTTGACGGGTGACACTGGAGGATTATCTTTGCCTAGGACTTTGAATCCAACCTGAACAATACAGTGAGACCTTAGTTCCAAAAAACTAAAATATACATTTTGATCAAAGTATGACCCAAATGTAGAGTGAATGCTCCAATTTTTAAAATGTATAAAAATGCTCTCATCATACTCTCATATCAGCAAGCAAAGCATATCACAAGACCAGATATTCCTTTTATCTCAGATTTATAAGGAAAATATTTTAACATAGTAGTAATCCAAAAATAAAAAAATATCATTTCAACATTTCAGAAAGGTATTTTTATAGAATTTGATTTTATTTGTCACTTAAAGAATCCTGAATAGTTTACAAGATAATCTTCACTTCTAGAATTAAAACAAAAATTACCTGAAATGGTGTCACCGCCACAACAGAATACCATCACACTTGAATTTGTCCCAATAGAGTATTCTCACTATACTCAGGAATAAGATGCGGGATCTTCCCTGGAAGTAGCCTCCTGCCTGGTCTTCCTGCCTTTCCCAGCCCCTCTCTTCTTCTCAGTATCTGAAATAGGATCGGAGCACTGTTTAGGGTGCATGTTCCTGCCTTCCAAGCTGCCATTTGTCCATAGAGAGAGAATCAAAAATTTCTGTAAGCCTTCTGGGTCTCGCAGGATGCACCCTCACTCCAGTTCTTTTTCCTTATCTAAAAGAGTTAATAACTGTAAAGTGCTTGGGGAGCAGACATTCACAGTAGTAGTGAAAAGATAAAGGAGGAGGGTAAGGACGGGAGAGGCACTCTCCCTGGGCTTACCTTGAGGACAGGACATTCGGCCCTCTGTCAATCCCTCGATCGTGACATATGCCCTCCTCTGAGGGCCCTTCACTGTTTCTCCCCTGCCTGGACCCCTTCTCCATTCTGGAGAACTCAACCTCAACAACTCCGACGTTATTGTCCTTTATGCTCTACATCACAGCCTGTAGTCAGGTCTTTGCGTGATTACTTTTGTGACTTTTTGAAAAAGAAGTACTGGCACGCACTGTCAGATGCCTCTAACCAACTCCATTCAGAGGCAAAGACTCCCGCAGGGAACAAACGAGCTTTTGGGAGCCTCTACGATTACCTGTAGATGTTGAGGAGGGCGAAGTTACTAGAAAGACAGGGATTGGTTAGTCTACTATTCTTTAAAATATCTAGAAATAGTAAGCAAGAAGTTTTAGAGCTGAAAGATGAATGTACATGTTACTGAAGAATATTGAAATAATTCAGTAAAAAAGCCTTTAACTATTGTTAAATGGCCACTTAAAATTAATGTATAGAATTCTGATTTAAGATGTTATAGTAAGTATGCAGTTTGGTTCTTACCTTCTTTCCTTAATTTGTAGACACTGTAAAAAAAAAACCAAAAGAACATATTCATAATAGTTTGGAAAGCAAAACCACAAGCCCTGCCCTGTTTTAGCTTAAATAGTGTTGATTTCTGAAATATGGAAAAATTAGTTAAGTTCAGTTTGAATTAAAAAAGTCACATACCCAGACACACAAAAGGAATTATGTGCCAAAGCAATAATCCACAAGTGTGGGCAACAGAAGCAAGATGATCATTTGAGTAGGATGAGTTGGGCTGGTGGGATGACCCTTCAGCTCCATGCACCTGATACCTACGAATTTGGGTCAAGACAGTTTGCACTAGGTTATGCTTAGGAGAGAAAGTGTCCAGTGCATAAATATTGGTAATAGGACAAACAGCCTCTCTAAGCGATAGAGCAGATACTGACACTTCCCACTAGGTAAAAGTTTCCACTGTTCCCTCCATTAAAAAGATTGAAATCAGAGATTTTCCCCGAAGTCTCATGCAAACACTGAGGGATCATCACACATTTGAGAACAGCTAACACCTCCCAAGACAGCTGAGAAATGCAACTAACCTGAGAAAACAGAGTTGATAGATGATGAACAGGACATGGTCTTCATAAAAATGCAAGATGTCCTATCTACTGAAGCATGAAATCTTCATTCCAGATCCTGGAATTGAAAGTCTTCCAGATCCTGGAATTGAAAGTCTTGATGATCAAAACTTAAACAAGCAAACAAACAAACAAACAAACAACAACAAACTCAGCTTTATAGATTGGTTGTAGAGCAGAATGAGCAGAAATGCAGACTAGATCTAAAGAATTCTCACAAATGTGAGGCAAAGGGGATTAAGTGTTTAGCAAACAAGTAAAGAAAGAGAAAAACAGGTCCAAAACTTCAAATTGAAGTTTTAGAAGAGTAGCAAAAATTCAAGGAAAAAAATTCTTAATCAATAGTATAGTATACATTGTTTTTCAAATCAAAGCGAGATTGTACCTTCCAATTTAAAGAATAGGATAATACGAAACAAGATTTTCATCTGGAATTTCAGACCGCCAAGGGCACTGAGAGAAAAATCCTAAATGCGGGAAACAGCCAAATACACACAACACACACTTATTCGGAGAGAACCTAAGTGCAATTAAAATCAAACCCCATACATAATAATGGTAACACTGGATAGAGAGAAACACTTGAGCAATGTACTTAACCAACA
Organism: Hydrochoerus hydrochaeris; assembly: GCA_004027455.1. Lineage (NCBI taxonomy): Eukaryota > Metazoa > Chordata > Mammalia > Rodentia > Hydrochaeridae > Hydrochoerus > Hydrochoerus hydrochaeris. Next base: position 17,741 of record PVLA01002936.1, on the reverse strand, counting down.
ATTCAAAAATGTGATTTTTTTTTTATTTAGGAAAAGAAAACATGCAAACAAGAAACTTTTTTTTCTGACACAATTATCCACATAGACTTTTAAAACCAATTACAAGAAAATACTGCATCAAGGCAAAAAGAAATCCCAAAGAAGGAGAAGGATGCAAGAATCAACTAATGGTGCAAGTGGCAAAGTATAGTAAGATATTAGTCATATACAAGTTTTAATAGACACTGCACAGTACCATGTATCATTCCAGAACACATACAAATCAGTAAGATATAAAAACTTACATATATTTAAAGGAAAGATGCACATCAGATTCAGAATAAAGGTCACCTACAGGGAATGAAGGAATAATATGGTTTTGAAGGAGGCCAAAGGGGAATTCGATTATGTAGGTGATGTTTTATTTCTTTTAAAAACTAAGGATCTTGAGCAAATATAGCTAAGTGTTAACATCTGTTAAATCTAAGTGCTGTAAATATGGAGTTTGTTATTTGATCATTTTCTTTACATTTGAGATTTTGCAGAATCATTTGATGTACGGGATCAGAAGTGAGGAAACAGAGAAAGCTTGGAGTAGATATTTCAGATATTTTGTTGTGAGGAAACAGAGGCAGAAATTGGGGTGGGGTGGAGGTTCCACTGGGTGCTGATGAAGAAACGATCTGGCTGTGGGAGGAGACCGAGGTTGGGGGCTCAGGGAAGGCGCCAAGACTGAAAGGGTGATCATGGTGGCGCTGAAGCCTACAGCCCCCAAACACAGCACCTTAACATTTGAGAAAACAGCAGAAGTAGAGCCCAAGACCTTCATTTCTGAGAGGTCCCCTTTACACATCGAAGACCGCAATGTCCTTACTTCCGTAGACACAGTGTGACAGACAAAAAACCTGAACAAACATGGTCTGCTAAGCTCTGCCCACCTGTCCCCAGTTTATTATCATTAACCCAATACCTCTTTTGTCCAATCATACTTCTTCCCAATTGTCCACCTCTTCGCTAAATTTAGCATAAAATCGCATAGGTTTCTTTGAGCTTCATTTTGGAAGGATCTTGTGTCATAAAATTCACAACAGATGAATTCAGATGCTCTTCCCTTGTCAGTGTGCATTTTGTTATAAGGTTCCCACGATGAACATAATATAAGATCTGTTTTTTCCTTCGTGTGGGGCACAGAGTACACAGCGAAGCCTCTGCTTTTTATTTGTATTATTTTATTTTATATTTGGTACCAGGGATTAAACTCAGCACTGCATGCTTTGCAAGGCAGGTGCTTATGCCACTGAGCTAAATCCCCAGCTTCGGCCTCTGCAACAGTAGCTTTCTTTATCCTCCTGAACATCGGGAAAGAGATGACAGTATTGGGCCTGGATGCATTTTCACAGGAACTTGGTGGTGAGAATGGGTGTGAAGGAGTTTGCACAAGATCTACGTTAAGTCCTGTTCATTGCCTCCCAGAGCAGAATACATTATCATCAGCCAGTTTATGCTGAAAATTTCTTGTTCTTTTAGATCCTTCTCATAATCCAGCTCTTTTGTAAATCTTTTTTTTTACACAATCTGCTTTCCTCCTCCTTCTTCATCTTTTCATTTTTTGCTATTTATTTTATTAAATGCCATAATTTTAATAAACACACGGCTCCTTTGTATCATTTACTTTTGTCTTACAAGTGTGTGTCACACATCTAAACCAGTATCCAGGCTTGACCTGAGCACAAAATGAAAACCTGGTGTTTGCAAATAATATGTGAGGACTTAATTTTTTTTTTTTGAAGAATTCCTTTGACACCACAGTACGCACAAGAAACTGAACTCCTTAATCTGAAAAATACAGAAAAGACTCAGGTGGCTGAAGATGCAGCTTGATTTCTGGACTCTCTTTGGAGAATCTTTACCTTGGATTCATACTGAGAATCGTGTCAATTCCTGTGGGCAGAATCTGCCTGAACACAAACCAATATCTTTAAATGAGACAGCCCAGAAAGAGTTATACTTTTCTATAAACTTGTTTATTGGTTTTTTGAGAGGCAGTCAGATGGGGGTCATTTGCTAAGTTAAATAGATTCAGGTTTGATGAAATACCAGTCATCTTCCTCTGTCCTAGAGTATCTTACAGTTTCCTATGACCCCCTTGTCTGCTTTATTTTTCTCCCTGGCACTTATCACCACATAACAAACTACATATTTCATGTTCATTTCTTTGTCATTTTCCATAATGATAAGGATTTGTCTGTATTGCTCACTGCAATATCTCTAAAAAACAGTGCGAGGAACATATCTAACACTCGAAATGGAGCTAAAGGATGAACGCATGAATGCCTCTGTTAAAAAGCTGCAAAAATGAAATAGTCCTGAAGACCAATAACTGAATTATGATGGCCGAGCACAATAGATGTGCTTCTGTGTTTTCTAGAGCACAGTAGACTTAGGTGGGGTAACAGGCACATCTGACACCCTCAGCCCAGCTCCGTGGGCCACCTCTATTTCAGTCAAGCTTCATTCCATGCAAGCTGAGATTTGCCATCTCAAGTGCACTGAGGAGGGTCTTTGCTTTTCCACTCTAGTGGCTTCTCTGAGACCCTGGAGCTTGAGGTTTGGGCAGGTGCAGTGAGAATGCACCTAAGCAAACAATCCGGAAGGCAGCTAGCTCTCCATCACAGCCCAGGGAAGCTGACCCACAAAGGCTCCCATTGCCATCCTGCTGATCAAATGTTCTAGAGCAATTTAATAAATGTCTCATGGGATCCTAGCTCAATTAGCACCCCTTGCCCACTCTCATTTTGTTTTGCTTTTCTCCTGTGAGTCAGTCTTCTTGCTCTCTCGTTCTTTGCTATTGGCATCCTCTCTCACGTGAACTACTGTGTCGCAAACTTTGTTTTTGGGAAAATCCAAACTGAGAAGAGGAGGAGGAGGAGGATGTTCTAGTTAACATGGTGACGAGCTGCAGATGCAACCTCTGGTAGCTTTGCCCATCCACAATTATTGTGCTGGCATTAGAGTCTGGTGAGCTTAGATTCTGGCTTTGATTTCGCCAATGCTTTTTTAAAAAGCTAACTTTTATTTGAGTGCCTTGCTTAAGACCTTTTCTTTTTTTCTGTGAGTAAGAAAGGTTAAGTGTTGGCTGGTTAAGCGCGTTTCTCTTCTCACCTGGTTTTGGTGTGTTTTTGACCGATGTACTTTTCCTCACAACCGTGCAGCTCAAGTGACAGAACGGTGAGGAGAGAAGGAAGCTGTATTAATAATCCAGAACTGCAGGAGCCTGTGCTCCTAGTGCTCTACAGTATTAACTCTATCTCCAAAATCCTGGTGCAAGAGCCTTTTCCAACTGCATTATATGGAGACAGTTTTCCAAGTGTATGACTTGGCTCTCACTTTTTAACATTTTAGCTATTTTCAGACTAATGGAAAAAATTCCTAGTGGCTTATAGGTTATGTGTGAATGCATCTAGATGTATCTTTGGTAAGATGTATTGTGTCTGGAATCAAACCTAGGACAAAAAAAAAAAAAAAAGGCAAATTTGCACATTTCCACTGGGGTAAGAGCACAAAAAGGAGCATATGGGAAATGAAGGCCCCCTGCACATGCGTTAATTGATTCTCTCTAATCAGTTGTGGGTGGCAGGTTCTACAACAGAAATATTATCTCCCTGACTTTTTGCAAGTGTTTGTTTTAGATGCTTTTCATTTAACTGTTGTATTTTTTCTTTTAAAAAAAAAGGTGAGCAAATCTTAGCTATTGTTACTGATTTTTTAAAAAAAGTGAACAAATCTTAGCTATTGTTATTGATTTTTTAAAAAGTGAGCACATCTTAGCTATTGTTACTGATTTCCCTTCCATTGCTTTTCAGTCATCCTTCTGGATCTGATTCTTTGAAGAATGTTTTGAGATAGTGTGTCCAAAATGTCAAAAACAAGCTAACAATAGGACAACTCTTACTTCCAGTGCTTATTAGTATAATTTTTTTTGGAGATTTAAAAAGAATTCTTACTCTTTAGAAATGTGAATTTTCTAACTCGCGTTCCATAGGAAATTAAAAATAACATTTAAAAATGTTGTTATTTTCAATGAACATGTATGAATTACGCATATTACTGTGGCTCAGTGTGAAGACATTTGCATGCTTCCTTACAGTGTTCACGGAGCAAATGCAACATCTTTTCATCCCTTCATCTCCGCACACACTTCCCAACCTCGAATCACTGTTCTACATTGAAGCTGACTTTGTTTGGCAACCACGGACAAGAAAAAACTTGTGTTTTTCTACAAAACCAAAATATGATGAGGAATTGGTTGCCAAAAGCTCATATGTGACTGTAGCCCTGGACTTTAATGTCTGATTTTAAATATTTCTATTTATCAAAATGTCTTAATATCTGACTTTAAGTATTTCTATTTATCAAAGTAGTTTCATTCTTTTATTTGTGATATAAACTTGAATTTACAAATATAAAATGAGGAATACTTCTTTTTTAATATTTTATCTACTGTAGGCCAGTGTATAAAACCTGGTTTTAAGGGGGTTTTGCTCCTAAGGCTGCTTCTGAAGACCACCACAGGCACCGCTGAGGAATGAACCCCTGTGATGAATCAGTGGGTGCTGGGGTGCTGTCTCCTCAAAGTCCAAGTCTGAATAGCCAGTCTTTTCACTAAACTCTCCCAGTCATCCCAGCTCTCTTATTCATCTTCAAAGCCTTTAGCTTCTTAATTGTTTCTGTGGATGCTAGGTTAGAGGGGAAATAAATCTGTTCTAATGAAATTGAAAGGTTCTGACAAGCTCACCACTGAGGGGGGGTGCTGTTTATTTTCATTTGATGGAGACTTTCTGGTGGCCAGATCCCCGCTTGTTGCCAAATTTAACTGGTGAGGTTGAGAAGCCATATGAGTGTGAAAGGAAGTCAGAAATTGCTTAGCATGCTTCTTTATCTTCTGTATTTTACCTGAAAACTTATATTATCCTATATATTTTTATTACAAATCCTGTGATCTGTTCTGTATACTAATTCCGAAGTCCAAAGGTTTTTCTTTTTGAGACAGTATCACACTCTAGTAAAGGCTGGTCATAAGTTCATACTTTCCTGCTTTGGCCTCTCAAGGGCAGAGATTACAGGCACCGCTCTATCAAGTGGAAGTTATTTTTATGATTAAAAATCAATTTCAATACTTGGAAGTGGCAGCAGTGTCTTTATTCTAAACCATAGACTAACTAAATAGTCTTTTGGCATTCATGATTCAGAAAGCACACATGTAGATATGTAATTTTTGCATGCATTTAATCTATATATCTATAATAGAGATTTAATCTACATATCTATATAGATATAGATGATATAGATATATGTGTCTACATCTATATGAAAATATAGATATGTGTGTGTTTCAAAATGACAAAATTAATTAAATATGTTTAATGACATGAATTAAAATTGATTGTTCAGCACTGCTTAGTGGATGGGTTTTTTTCTGATCACAAGGGAGCCATAGAGGGATCTTGCGGGCTCAGGTATCTGGGCCCCAGATTTGCCTTGACTATTTGGAGATGTGGAAACAGACATACTCCCAGGAATGGATGCAGATAATTATCTGGATAAGAGCCAGAACTATGATGTAGTGTGTGGGTACTGGTTTTAGCTGTATTTCCATATATAGAGATCTGCTACCCATGAAATTAATACCAACAGTTTATTTCAAAGCCAGTCATTTGGAACCTGGAATTCAGAGTAATACTATAAATGATGGTTAGGCTCTTTTCTGCTTATACTATATATTATAATTGCCCTACTTGAAGCAAGCCAAAAGAAAGTTGAAAGTGATGGTAATGATGCAGAAACTTCCATTACTCTGAAGGACCAGATTCTGCTCTCTCTTCCCTTAGTTTACAAAAGGAGATTTATTAAAACAGTAAAATAAATGAAGCAAAAATAAAGGGCATATACAAGCAACAAGTCTACAGCATTTAAGTGTTTATGCAAAGCACGGACTAAGCAGATGATAGAAAAGCCAGGTCCTAACATCAACTGGCTACAGGTAGGACTTGAACATCACCCCTAACCTCTTTCCTCTCTTGCGACATTTCTAAAATAAAAACAGTGCTCCCACAGAATCTACATTTAAGAACAAATGTGTCATGCCTTCCCCTATGCAAACCAGTGCAGCTAGAGAAAAGCACAGCACGTTGCCTGCTCAATTCTTTCTAAAGAAAGAACCATAAAGGCCAAATAGGTAGAGGCCTTTGTACTTCTATTCCAGATCCCAATCTCCAAAGCAACATCTTGCTTTCCCCTCCCAAGCCTCCACCTCCTCCTTTTTGTTAGGGTAGAGAAACAGCCAACCAAGATGCCTTACATATTCTGTTTGTCCACTTTGCCAACCCACCTGTGCTTCCACCCATCTGCCCCACCTTCATTTCTGGTGAGTGAACTGTTCTCTGATCAAAGGCCTTCCCTTCCACCTATGCACTGACTTTCAAGTCCTCTTGCCTGCTTAAGAGCTTTCTGCTATAGCTTTTCCCCTTTTCCCTGAATTATTATTTTTCAGTTTACTGGTTCATTCCCTTTAGCACATAAAAACACTCTGCGTATCTCTCATTTCACAAGAGCCTCTCTGGATTAGATAGACATATGCAGTCCCTGTCTTGTTTGTCTATAGCTCTCACCAACTCTTGTGGAGCTGTATCCATAGTCCCTTCTCCCAGACTCTCTAGAATCCACTCCATTCAGATCACTCCACCGAATTTCCTTTATTAGGCTACTGCTGATGTTTACATTTCCAAATGTCATGGTCGTATTTCTGTTTTCATCTTAGTAATATACTCACAGTCTTCAGTGCAGTTAATCAGCACTTTCCTTGGCTTCCAGGATTTCCAGAGTTCTTTTCTTCAATGTTCTTCGATGCTGCCACCTGCTCTTCCCTATTTAAAGGGAACAGTGGTTCAAGATTTAGTTCTTGAGTTTCTTTGGCTTATTTCCAGGGGACTTCATTCCTTCTGATCTCTAATCTGACAGTAATAATATTTGTGGTCTGTCTCTATTCTAACCTCTTCCTTCAAGTTCAAGTTGCAATTGGTGCATCCCATTGCCTTAGGGACATCTTCGTTTGGATGTATCAGAGACGTGTCAAGCTACACATGTCTAAAACCTCAGTGTTGGCTGCTTACCTGTTCCCAAACAAAAACAAAATAAACATATGCACTCTTGTTCATTTTCTACTTTAAAATCTGAGAAAATAGCATGATGCATCATTTGCTTACCCTCCAGACAAACAGGCCTCTCTCTCTCTCTCCCTCCCTCTCTCTTCCATTACTTAACAACAGGGATACATTCTAAGAAATGTATCACTAAAAATAAGAGTGAATGCATAGATCAATCATTGGAGCTGGCTTCATGATGTGATCAAAAAAGACAGTGAATATGAGATGCATGAGGCTGCTGGTGAGGTCACGCCCTTTTATAATAAACCTTTTTTTTTTGTAAATAGAAGTACTTTAAAATAATGACTCAAAGTATAGCATAAACCACTAGCATAGCCATTTGCTATCACTGTCATGTCCTATGAACTGCATGTAATTGCATGTGGTATATTTTTATATTACTAGCAGCATAGTAGATTTGTGTACACCAGCATCACTATGAAATTTTCATAGCTATGACTTCTAAATGATAGAAGTTCTACAGGTCCATTATAATCTTGTGGGACCGGTGTCATACATGGGGTTCATCAGTATACAGTACCTGCCTCTGTGTGTGTGTGTGCATGTGTGTGTGTGTGTCAACTTTAATATACAACTCATTAGCAAATTCTGCAAGCTCTGTAGAGAGTATATTACAAATTTTTCCTCTCCTTACCACTTCCACTATCACCATATAGCTTTCACTTTAACTATTTCGATAATTTTCTAAATACCCTTCCTATCTAGCCTGGTCTCTGTACAGAAGGCAGAGTGTTAAAACCTGTTAGAAAATAACACTATTTTTGCACATGGTGCCCGGGGAGTCACCCTGCTCCTGCTGTTCTGTGACCGACGTTTGGACTGACAGCATGCAACGGCCAAGTTAAAAAGCACCGCTGAAAAGTGAGAAAGGGCACCAAAATACGGGGTCACAAGAAGTCTAGGAAAGACCCAGGAATTCCAAACAGTGCTCCCTTTAAGGAGGCTCTTCGCGAAGCTGAGCTTGAAGAATTAAAACAGCAGCAGAAACTTGATAGGCAGAAGGAACAAAACAAGAAAAGAAAACTTGAAACTAACCCTGGTGATGAGCCATCTAACATTGAATCTGCAGAGGAATTCGGACAAAGCAAAACTAAGAGACCCAAGCTGACCAAACAGAGTCCGAAGACAGTACATTGTCAGGAACTTAAAAAGGTACCTTAATCTAGGGTCTCACTATGTAGTTGAGGCTGGCTTTGAAGACATGGTAATCCTCCTGCCTCAGCCTCCTGAGGACTGAGGACAGACATGTGCCACCACACCCAGCTCTAGACTGTTGTGTTTGTTGAAATCTATGTTGATCAGAGTCTACTAAGCAAGTTTCTGTGTTATCTTCCTATGGGAGAAATGATGAGCATTTCACTATTCTTCATTACATGTGAAGACACGAAATCCAACTCTGAACTCCTTGCTAGATATTTTGCTAGATATATTGGATGCCAGAGATCCTTTTGGTTGCAGGTGTCCTCAAGTAGAAGAGGCGATTGTCAAGAGTGGACATAAAAAGCTGGTACTTGTATTAAATAAATCAGATCTGATACCAAAGGAGAATTTAGATAATTGGCTAAATTATTTGATGAAAGAATTGCCAACAATGGTGTTCAAAGCCCCAACAAATCCAAAGGATAACTAAGCTGAAGGCAAAGAAAAAAGCTTTTCCATTGAAAAATAATGTTTGCTTTGGGAAAGAGGGTCTTTGGAAACTTCTGGAAGGTTTTCAAGAGACTTGTGGCAAGCCTATCCAGGTGGGAGTAATCGGTTTCCCAAATGTGGGGAAAAAGCAGCATTATTAATAGCTTAAACCAGAAATGAATATGTAATGTTGGTATATCCATGGGGCTCACAAGGAGTATGCAAGCTGTTCCCTTGGACAAACAGATCACGATCATAGATAGTCCAAGTTTCGTTGTGTCACCACTTAACTCCTCCACGGCCCTTGTTCTGAGGAGTCCAGCAAGTGTTGAAGTAGTAAAGCCACTGGAGGCTGCCAGTGCCATCCTGTCCCAGGCTGATGCTAGACAGGTAGTTCTAAAATACAATGTCCCAGCCTACAAGAATGCTCTGGAATTTGTTAGTAATCTTGCTCAAAGAAGATGTATACACCAGAAAGGTGGAAGCCCAAATGTTGAATGTGTTGCCAAACTGCGGTGGTCTGAGTGGACAGTTGCTTCATTAAGTTACTATTGCCAGCCCCCTACATCTTGGAACTGTTCTCCGCATTTTAATGAAAGTGTTGTGGCAGACATGAAAAGGGCTTTAATCTGGAAGAACTGGAACAGAACAATACACACAACACACAAGCCATCCAGAGCCTTTGTTCAGCCAATAGCATACTTTTTTGGTCTTTGGGTCTGACAAATGGAATAGTGGAGGAGAAAGACATACCTGAATTGCCCAGACAGGGAAGAGAGAAAAAGCAAGAGGAAAGAAAGGATGACAAAGATACGGAAAAGATCTCAGACATGTCACCTGTAGAAGAGACAAGTGAGGAGGCACTGCCGGAAGAATCTATCCTAGCAGGTGAACCGTCTACAAGATCTTGTATTATCTTGGATGAAAAGACTAAAGAGGATGATGCTTATGACTTCAGCAGAGATTATGTGTAACAGAACTCACCCTTTTATAAGGATTTTCTTGGCATTTCAGGCAAACTGCTAACATGTTGTATATGGGTAATGTAATTTTGGTGTGGCATAAGTGTAAAAATTTTGTGAATATGTATCATGTATGCATTAAAGCGATTCAACAATTTAGATAAACAAACAAACAAACAACAAAAAAAGAAAATAGCACTCCTCGGGGCCAAAAAAGGCTTCCCATTATATTTATATGAAGTTCTCATGCTCGCTTTGGTAGCACATATATATTTAGATTAAGTTTTGTGAGTTCGATCCCTGGTACCAAAAGAAAATCTTTCTTACCATTGGTTACAAGATCTTTCACGAACTTGCTGTTGGCTGCCTCTGTGAACTCACTTCCCACAAAGCTCTCCCTGGGTCACTTTGTTCTATTTGCACCACACCCCAACCTGTTCCTCAATCCATGTGGCTCCTGTTCCACCTGAGACCTTCATTTCAGTTTCCTCACCTGTGACTGTCTTGTCTCTGGTGACTCAGGGCTTGCTGATTCACAATCCCCACTGAGTGTAGACAGGGTATGTTGGACAGTACAACTAATAAATGAAAAGAAGTTGTATTTTTTGTGTTAAGTAATGCTATTCATTATGTAAGAAAATAAAGTGGGACAAGAGGGGAGAAAATGCCACTTTAAATGTAACAATTCAAGATGCTATTTTGAATGCAGCCATATGGAGTGTCTAGTAAGATGGCAGTTGATTGACAGCCTGGAATAAAAGGAAGAAAAATGTGTTTCTATTTTGATGGATCTGGAGTGACAGATTCTGTGAATGAATACAACTACACTCTCTTTCTCTCTACTTTCTTTAGTATTCTCCTTCTCATGTGCCCTTATCAATTTCTCTTAAATTACTGAATCTTTTAGTAAGTGATACATAAGTTAATGCTCAAATGATTTTAAATATATTTCCATGAAGTGTTTAGTTACACCCAGAGAAATGAGTGTTACCAGACAATGTTGATTTTTATCCCAAATTTTATTTATTTTCTTGTTGTATTATACTTGCTATTACTTCCAAACTGATAAAATAGTTGCTATCAGGCATATGTTATCTCTTGATTTACTGCTAATACATTCAGGGTCTCACCAGTAAGTATGATCTCAGCAAATACAGTTTCACATATTCTCAATCATATCAGATTTATTAAGAGTTTTGTTTCATTCTATTATAAATGAATTTTGTGTCTTCAGCCACTGTAAAGATGGACTGTGCCCTTTAGCTCATATTACACAACCCCTGTTAACCTTCTGTCTTAGTTCTTTGGGCTACTATAACAAAATACCTGAGACTGCTAGTTTTTTAAGTAACAGAAATCAGTTTGTCATAGTTTTGAAGGGTAAGGGGTCCAATATCTAGGCACTAGCATTTAGTGTCTGGTTAGAGATTTCTCTTTGGTTGCAATGTGATGCTTTGTTGCTTCGTCCTCAGAAGGTAGAGGAGAAAAAAGGGTATAGAATGTCCCCATGACATTTTGTTAGTGTATTAATGCCAATCACAAGAGCTCCACTTTCATGACCCCATGACTTCTCAAGGCCCTTTCTGCTGATTGTTCTACTTGGATCTGAAATGTTCCCTAAAGACTTGATTCTCAGATTGGTGCTATTAGGAGAAGGTGGAAACTAAGAAGTGGGGCCAAGTGGGAGGTATTTAGTTCATTGCAGGAAGTCCTATGAGGGAGTTTAGGACTTTTGTCTCTCTTTTACTTCCTGGTCAGAGGTGAATGAGTGGATCTGTTGCCTTGTTTCCCGCCATGGCATCTCTCTTTTACTTCCTGGTCAGAGGTGAATGAGTGGATCTGTTGCCTTGTGTTCCCACCATGGATATGCTGACCTAATATGAGCCTAAAAGCAGGACTGACCAGCTGACCATGGACTTGACTCTCCAAAACCATGAGCTAAAACAAATCTTTTCTCTGTTTAATTTGATTTGCTCAGATATTTGTTATAGTGATGGCAAGCTAATGATAGTAATTGAGTTGCAATTTTGAGGATCACACTCAGAATACAGAATCTTATAATCTAAGAGCTGGCTATGCCTGATGTTGGAGATTTGTTATTACACACCTGGAGTCAGTTTGATGATGTTTAATTTAAAATACTTACGTTTGTATTTGCAGGTGAGATTGTAGAAAAGTTTCTGTTTCTCTGTTTTACAGATTTTCAAATAAGAGTTGTAGTAGATCCACAGAAGAACCAAAAATTTTTCTTTTTCTCAAATACCTTGTGGAAAAAATAGATTAGCTAGTGCTTAAAGTTTTGAAGAAAAATCTATTCATGAATCCTGCTGATGCTGTTCTGAAAGACAGCACTGCAGTACATTCTAATTTCTTCTTCAGGATAGAGTTGTAATTTCACTTTGCATCATTTTTGGAATTTGTATCTTATTACAAAGTTGCCTATTATATCCTTATCTCTAAGTATATCAGTTTAGAGTTGTGCAAACTATTCATTAGGTTTAAAATTTTTTCTCTGTGTTGCCTTTGTGTATTTGTGTTTATTTATTTTTTAACTTCATGTTGTTGTATTTTTGTCTTTATTTCCTGATATGCTAGAATAAATACATTGACTGTTTAGTTTAGAAACAATTCTTGAATCAATTGATGGATTCCCTTGGTCTTGTGCTGTTTAATTCAATTAAAATATTTTGTAATTGTATTGCTTGTATCTGCTGTTATCTTTGAGATACTTCATTTTATGCCTGGAGTGAGCCCCACCTCCATGGAGACCTCCCTGCTCACTGGTCATCTAGCAGTTTGACCCCATCAGGTTCTATGAGCAAATGTGTGGGTTGTAGTAGATATGTGAGTTGTGTGTTCTCATGCACCTGAGTGGAGCTTCAAACAACCAACTATGACATGAGATTTGAAGTCATCAGATGCTACTACTGGAAATGAGTTCTTATCTTTCCCCTCAATGTGCTTCCCTTTATATTCCTTGGAGAGTGGTTGGCTTGGCCTTTCCCCTTTAGAGATTGTTTACATTTAGTTTTCCCACTGAAACACTACAGAATTCCAGTTAATGGAAGAATCATTTCTTGTACTCCTGTGAAGACATTCAATGTTGTCTTTATGTCACTGGTTTTGTCAGTGTCAGGGAAATTCATGAGAGAGAAGTGAGCAAACATGTGACCTTATCCACCATTCCAAACTGAGCTAGGGATTTGGAAAACAGCATCCTAAAGTTTGGCAGCCTTAAGGAAATAAATTATTGCTATTTTCACTTTTTCATTGTTAACATTCAAATAAAAGAGCTCCTGAAAGTAAATTTAAATGTATGCACCAGTGTCAAGACTAAAATAATATTTGATTATCTTCCGTGTGAAAGACAAGAAAATTAGTATGCTTGTTAATGGTTTGGTGAGCTTTGAGCTCACTTTGTAACCCAGGCTTGTCTTGAACTCACAATGATCGTCCTGCCTCAGTCTCCCAAGTTCTGGGATTACAGGTGTGTCCCATCATGCCCGGCGAAAGTATTCATTTTTAAAACTATTATTTAACTGATTTTATTTTAGGAAATCTGTTTCAAAGCGAACATTAGACAATTGTGCTTTTTAATCACTCTCTGGCTTTTGAAATGCTATTGCAGGATGTTTCCTTGTTGACTTTTGCCTAAACATCACAGGTCTTATTAGTATTTAGAGGTAGAATGGGATGAGTATGATTGAACTGTTGCTGCTCAAATTTTCCAAGCCTAGAGAAACCTGGGAGGAGACCAGTGGATTTCTGCAGATGTGTGCTGTCATTCTGCAGGGGAAGGTAAGAGGAGCTCGGAAAAGAGGGAGCTGAGCCTAGAAGTAGCCGCGGTTAGCTGCACCTGACGGAAACGGGTGGGACCAGTCTTGCCAACTACTCTTTCAGAGAAAGAGAAAGGCCTGTGTCTTCAGAGATAAGAATGCTCTTCGTCTGGGTGCTGTGAGGGCATCTCTAGAGTGAGGGTCTTTGATCTACTTCAGGGGAAAGGGCAGGGCAAAGTCAGAGAGTGACCTTCTTAGGTTTTATGACCTAGTTTGGGAAGAAGGGGCGAGAAGATGAGAATGACCTTTATGCTATTCCTGTCCTTTCACATGTCATGGTGCTCTACTTTGGGGTGTGTCTTACACTCTATCATTCCTTTCTTTTTTTAGTGTGGCACCATGTTCAGGGTGGCAAAGATTCCTAAGGTGGGATCTCAATCTGACACAGGTATTGGATTTCAGGGTATGGTCAGAAATATCTTTAGATTTCTGATTTTCTTTCTTATTTCCAGCTAATTTCTCTGTGGTTTACATACCTTTTATTTTTACAGATGGGCTTTCTTCTTCTTTTTCTTTTTTTAGTATATTATCCTTTCAAGTGTGATGACCTGAATGTTAATGATGTCTTACTACTTTATATTTTCCAGAAATTCTTCAGTTTTCGGCAGTGAAATGAATTCTGACTTAGTTTCAGGAAGTGATGTAAATTTCTCCCTTAAACCCATGTAATATTCTTTGGTCGGTTCACTAGAAATTTGGCATGAAAGCTGAGAGAAGGGCAGAGTTGGGTTTACTGGGCTGAGATTCTCCACTTGCCATATATGTCTTTTCTTTCTAAATATTAAGTTCTTCAATGATGTACTTTGGTTTACCACAGCCTTGCACATCAGTCATTTAATAAATATTTGCTGAGGGAATGGCCTGAGTGATTGGATTGAGAGGGGAGTCAATTTAATGTAGTTTCTGAGATGGCCCTCAATAGTGAGGCCATCACTTTTCCATCTTGGCTTTCTCCCAGTAGCACAGGAACAAAGTTAGCAACTGGTTGTTAAGTCAGACTGATCCATGTACTGTAATGTTTCTCCTCTGTGTTGCTCGGGGCTAAGATAGACATTTTGCCACACACTGCATGCAGGGAATTATTGGTAGACAATGAATCCTTCCCCAGAAGCAAACACCATAAATGACTCCCCACCCAGAACCCAGCAGGTAAGAGTCAGGAAGGACAATCAGGTTGCTCAGTGTGCCCTATTCTGTGGATTAAGAACAATTCCTGACAAAATGAGGAGGTTGAAGCAGCTTGAAGATTTAAAAAAATTTCCTGCCTGTCATTCTACTGCATGGAGCTATATTTTAATTTTATCTGGTGGATGTGATTCTCTTTGATCAGGTTGGCTGTTTGAAGGGATTTGGAGCAGAATAGATAATCCAAACTTTGAGCATAAATCAGGGGCTGGGGGCTGATGATGCCTGGCACTTTCTTATGATAATGCATGATCAGGGAATGGCAGGGAGAGGACGGCAGCCTTATCTCAGAGCAGCAGCCAGGGGTGGGATGGGGTGGGTAAGCTCAAGTCCAAAGGAAAAGGGGGGAGGGAAGATAAGAACTCAGAATGATATTTTTAAAGAAATGATGAAACTGAGCAATCCAGCAAATGGCTAAGATTCAGTGTTTTAGAATTTGACTGAGGTAAAATACCAACCTGGCTAGGGAAAGACAAATGTGACCAACAACCTTTTTCCCTGATTGTATTCACTTTGCTTTTATTATAATTTCAGGGAACGAGTTTGCTGGAGTCTTTAGTCTTGAAACTCTTTTTATGTGAATGAAAGAGTCCTATAATGTGATGGCTCCTATAACATCTAAGGCATGTATTAAGAAAATTCTTGCTTTGAAGCAAGCACGTGCACACACACACACACACACACAGTGATCTGGGACAACTGATCGCGCCTAGAAAATATGATTGGTATCTGGGTCCCTAATGCTGCATAGAGTCATTCTTCACTAGAGTGCTTAAATAAAATCTAAATTCATCTCCTTTCGTGCAAGGTACTCAAGTATTCAAGTAAGAAATAAAATGAAAACTGGAGTGGCACTAAATGTCTATTATGTCATCACTGATTTAGTTTAGTTAATCATCTTTGCAGATGCCAGTGTCTAGCCAAGTGCTTCTGAATGATCTCTGCCTGCTAAACAAGACTCAGTAGCTGGGGGAGAGGGAAATAGTAATCTTCTAAATTAAGAGTTGCAATTAAATGACAAACTCCCCTGAAACATACAAGTATAAACAATCCTACTGATATTAAAAACACTGTCAGTTAGGTAGCAGTAATTTGTTTACATTATTCACCTGGACACTTCCTTTACCTTGAAAGTGTGGGCAGTGTCACACATACAAAAAGGAGTGGGGACTTTGAGGTCTTCTATCATGGCTAGAACACCATGGATCAGGGGTTCAAAAGTCTATTTGGACATGAAAAGCTATTTAATGACCTGGCATTAACATTTTATTATTTGTCCCAGTTTCTGTATCACTCATTATTGGGAATTATCCTTTCACATTTCAGAGAGAGGCTGTGGCTGCTGACCCAGGGAAGAGGACCCTTCTGCGCATTGCTTCTTGAGCACAAGGATCCTGATGAATGAATGACTTATTTCATTTTCTGTTGCTAAAATTGAACGTCTGAGACTAAATCATTTTTAAAGAAAGAACTTTTGAAGTCAAGAGGTTGAAATGGATCTTTGGCATTTTTATAGTGAAGTGATTTCTCCAACTTCCTAATATAGAGAATGAAACTTCTACTTCTAGTGCTGGTGCTAAAAGAGTTTTACCAGAAGCAAATTTTCAACATTTCCTTGGTTCTTTAGTGAGACAAAGCCTGGGTAAATATTTTGGTCTACTACTTTTGTATATTGGAGTGCTTCTGTGCATGATGCAGTGTGAAGGCTGTTGGACTACAAAACCCACCAATTAGCCAAACTGTGAATAAATTCAGTTTTCTTTTATGTGTGTAATTTTCTTATAGTTTTGATCGGGGAAAGGTAACTGAATACAGGGTCTAGATTCAGAGCTCTGACAGTGTCCCTGGTAACCATATCATTTGGTGCACACTTAGGGAAGTTGGAAAGTCCAAGACTGAATGCTATATCTTGTGAGGACCATCAGCTGCATACCAGTGTGGCAGAAAAGAAGTGAATGAATGAAAAAGAGAAAAAAGGGGGGCCATTTCTGCAGTAGCAAACCTATTCCTATGAGAAAGGATTAATTCACCATTAAATGTAGTCTCTGCCACCCAAACTCCTGCAGCTAACCCTAGCTCCAACACAGCTGCCCTGGGGATCAGGCTTCCACATACTTAGGATAAATCATATTCAAATCACAACAAACAAGCAACAAGTTCTGATATCTCTAGACTGCTTTCTCATTCCTGTTGAACTGACTTGGGCACTGTTGTGGTTTGTTTAAGTGTCCCCCCAAAGCCTAATACAGTCATGGAGGCAGCTGAATCTAGTATTTGTGATTGGTGTTGTCTAGTGCTGGGGTTGGTAGTGTGAGTACTGCACACACCCAGGGATGGGTAGTGGGCAAACAATATAAGGGAGGAAAGGAGGCATGCTTTTGCCCTGCTCACTTTTGTTGCTTGAGGCTGCCATGAATGACTACCCCTCAGCCATGCCACCCTGCCTTGGAGCCAGTTGAGTAAGGACTGAAACCTCCAAAAACTATAAGCTAAATAAATGTTTCCTTCCTTCATTTTGGGTGTCAGGTTTGATTGGGGAAAGGTATTTTGCCGGAGCCCAGCTGCAGCAGGGCTCAGGGGTCCCAAAGGTGGTCAGGGAGTCGGCGAGTGAGAGGCAGAAGACACTGCACACCCATCTGTGAGTGAATCTGAATCTGCTTTATTTTTCAGAAGCTGGAGTATATATTTGCTAACTTTTGGCAGTAACCTAAACCCCAAGCAGGAAGTATCCCAGGCTTAGGGCCAGGCAGGGATAATCTTAAACAATATGTGTTAATTAACTTTTTTCACCTTTGTTACACTTTAATCTTGTTACTTAATTAGCTTGGGAAATGTAAACCGACACACCGGGATGCCCACAGGAGGGAGAGATGGAGCGGCAGCTGTGAAGCTATCATGCCGCTCCCTACATTTTTTCCCTTATCACT
>PVLA01002935.1:187171-238901 GCA_004027455.1 Hydrochoerus hydrochaeris | reverse complement strand
AGATTATTTCTGATTTGAGTTCCTTCATAGCTTCCTGGACTTGCCTCTTTATTTCAGTTGATATCATTTCAGGCATTTCAGGTGTATTACTAGTATTTTCTTCTATGTACATGGCTTCTAGGATTTCTTGGGATGGTCTGGACATTTGAGATTGTACTTTGGTCTTTTGTTTTGTCATTTTCCTATATTTCTGTGTTTCCAGTGATGTTCCAAAGCTTTCTCTCAGCATGTTGGAAATCACCTCCTGTCTCCTCCTCTGCTGGGACTCATGTGGCTTTGGCTCCCCTCATGCAGTGGGCTTTGTTTCACTGATTTAAAGAAGGTCTCTGGGCATTGTCTACTCAAGCCCACTGAACCTCTGCAGCATAGTCCAGTGTCCTATGCAGCTGAGTGGGCACCCTGCCCCTTGGATTGATTGTCCCAAACTTTCCCAGGCCTGCCCTGAGGATCTGCAACTCACCTCGTGGTGGCAGTGCAGGCCTGGCTCCCCTTTCAGCAGGCCTGGCTTCCCTGGTTGAATGAAGGTCACTGGGCATGGTCCACTCAAGCCCGAGGAATCTCTGGAGCCTATTCTAGTGTTCTAAGGGGGCTGGATAGTCACCCAGCCACCAGGATCGATAGTTCTACACTTTTCCTGGCCCTGCCCTGGTGAGCTGTAACTCACCTCACAGTGGCGGCATTGGCCTGGCTCCCCTTTTTGGCTGGCCTGGCTCCCCATAACCCTCTGTGAGCAGCTGGTCAGCTTCTTCTCCATGGGGGCAGCCTCTTCTTGGTAGCTACTGTTGATATCCAATTGTCTTGTGAAGTGCTATGTTGCTTACATGGTTCTGTTCTGATCTGCTTTGTTCTGTTCTCTTTTGTATTATTCTCAGTAAAATAAAAAAATTAATTAGTGAAGTTAAATACTTTCAACACCATTCAACTATTTTAAAAGTTACTCATCATTCTCTTTTTGTAATTAATTAAATTTATTGGTACCTTTCAGATGTAGGAAATTTGTGCCTGTTTATGATATAACTTGTTTCTTCTTTTTCCCTTACTCTCTCCTCAACCCCTCTCTGCCTCATCTACAAAAGCTTTGTTTCAATTTTTCCTTCTTTTTCCAATTTTTCCCTGCTTTCTTTCCTCTCCCTCTTGCTAGTGTCCCTCTCCATTTAAACATTTTCTTTTAGTTTCAGATCTGTTATAAACTTTGGTCCTTATTTACTTTTTTTCACACCAGAAAATGTGGTACTTACACATATGTATCCATCTTATTTCATTTAGGAGTATGTATCCAAGGTGCATCCACTGACCTAGATATGTCTCAAATTTATCATTCTTTATGGCATAGTAATATTCCACTGTATCAAATTGAAACAAAACAAAATGAAAACCTCACCACATCATATTCATTCATAAGTTAATAGATATTTGTGCTGTTTCAAAGATTTTTGTATTACAAGATGTGCTGCTATAAACATGGGTATATGTATATCACTGTTGTATGATGTTTCTAATTCTTTTGGAAAGATACCAGGAAAGGGCACATTTAGGTCAAATGAAATGTGCAGTTTCAATTTTTTGAAGAATCTCTACACAAATTTCCACAGTAGTTGCACAAGTCTACACTCCCACCAACAGTGGAGAAGGATTCTGCTTTCCCCAAACCCCTACAGCATCTGTTATTGGTTAATTTCTCAATAATAGCCATTCTTTCTAGAGCCAAAGAAAATCTCAGCTTTGTTTTAATTTGTATCTCTTAAATGACCAGTGATGATCCATTTTTTTCCGTACATTTATTTGATGTTTTTAGAGTTTATTTGAGAAATGTTTATTCATTTCAGATACCCATTTTTGGATTAAGTCTTTGAATTTGGTGTCTGATTTTTTTGAGTTCTTTATATATTTTAGATATTAGAGTTTTATTTTGGGAACATCTGGCAATTTTTTTCCTCATTCTGAGTTGTTTCTTCATTCTGTTGATGGTTTCTTTTGATATACAAAATCTTTCTGATAAGATGAGTTGCCAGTTTTTGATTCTTTTTTCATATCTCCTGTGTGATTGGGATTTTGATAATAAGGCCTTTGCCTACACCTATGTCTTCAACAGTTCTACCTATTTTCTCATCCAGTAGATTTAGTGTTTCTGATTTAATATTTAGAACTTTGATACATTCTGATTTTAGTTTAGTATGTCATGAGAGAAATGGTCTAGTTCTAGTCTTCAGCATGTAGAAAGCTATTTTATCTAGCACCATTTATTGTGAAGGCTGTCATTCTTCCAGTGAAGATATTTGGCACCCTTGTGAAAGATAAGGTGGCTGAATATGTTTGGAGTTGTTTCTGAATCTTCCAATCTGTTCCATATATCCTCAGATTTTTTTTTGCCACTACCACACTGTTTTGTTTTTTTATCACAATTTTAGGTCAGGGATTTTGTGATGGCTCCCTCCTTGCCTTTGTTGCCCAGAACTCTTTTTGCCATTGTAGGTTTCTTCTGGTTCCAAATAAATTTTAGGATTGTTTTGTCTAATTCTATGAGATACACTACTGGTGTTTTGATTGGGATTGCATTAAATATGTTGGAAGTGTGACCATTTCCACTACATTTGTTCTTCCCACCCAAGAACAAAAATCTTTTCATTTTCTGATGTCCTATTCAATCTTCTTTATCATATTATTGTATTTTTCAATGTAGAAATCTTTTACTTCCTTTGTTAGGTTGATTCCTAAGTATTTAACATTTTTTTAGATGCTAAAATATATGGTTTTCCTGATTTCTCTCTCAGTGAGTTTGTGAATAGTGTACAAGAATGTTTTGGATGTTTGAGTTTTGGCTTTTTGTCCACCTACCCAACTTAAATTGGTTATTAAATCTAGTGGTCTTTGGTTAGAATTTTGGGGTCTTCCATGGAGAGTAGTATGTGATTTGCAAATAATAATAATTTAATTCTTCCTTTCTTATCCAGATTTGTTTTAATTCTTTTTCTTGTCTGATTGCTTTGGCTAATTTTTCCAAAACTATGTTAAGGAGTGGTGATAGTGGATACCCTTGTCTTCTTGAGTTTAGAGTGAAAATTTTCAGTTTTAGACCCTTTAGTAAGGTGTTGGCTGTTTGTTTGTCATAGATGGCTTTTATCAGATTGAGGTAAAGACATTTATTCCAATTTTCTGTGGGATTTTTATTATGAATAGATGTTGGATGCTTTTAAATGCTTTTTCTGTGTCTATTGAGATGATCATGTGATTTTTGTACTTGGCTCTGTTGATGTTATATACATTTATTTATTTGCATATGTTGACCAATCCTGCATCTGTGGGATGAATCCTGAATGATCATGCTGCATAATCTTGATAATTTTCTGAATGCTGTTTACCAATATGTTATTGAGAATTTTTGCATTTATGTTTGTTAGGGAGAACTTTTGTTTAGATCCTCCTCTGGTTTAGTATCATGGTAGCATTTGCTTATTGTTTCCCTTTCAATTTTACTAAAGAATTTAAGGAGTGTTCTAAATTTCCTGTAGAATTCAGCAGTGACTGCAGCAGAACTTGGGCTTTTCTTTGTTGATAATATTTTAATTACACCTTCAACTTCACTGACTGATACTGTGTTAGTTAGAAATTTTATATCTTCTTTATCTTTCTTTGATTATTCATACATATGTAGGAATCTGTCCATTTCTTCTGTGTTTTTCAACATATTAGAATAAAGTTTCTTCAAGTATGCATTAATGCTCTTCTGGATTTCTGCAGGATCTATTTGATTGCATGCTTTTTTTGTCCTAATCACATGGATTTGATTTTTCTGTTTCTTTTTTTTTGATAAGGTGGTTGAAGGTTTATCAATTTTATTTAATCTTTCAAAGAACTGATTCTTTAATTCATTGATTCTTTGTATTATTTTCTTAGTCTCAGTTGAATTTATTTCTTCTTTGATCTTTACAGTTTCTTTCCTCAGTAGGCTCTAGGGCTTGACTTGTTCTTTTTCTGGAAGCTTGAAGTTTGACATTAGGTAATTTATTTGCTCTCCCTAAGTTTCTCTGGTGTGGAAATTCACTGCTATACATTTCCCATGTAAGACTACTTTCGTTGCATCCTCTAAGTTTCAGTGTGCTATACTGGCAGTCTAAAATGTTAAAAACTGTTTCATTTCTTCAATTTTGTATTTGACCCATTGTTTCTTTAGGAGGGTGTTATTTAATTTTCATGTAATTATGCAGTTTTATGATTTCTTTTGTCTTTGAATAGCATGAAGCACAGCCTAGAAATGGACAAACTATGGTAAATATTATTTGGTACCTTTAAGCATAGAAGCAAGATCTACAGTTATATAACAAAATCCAACATAAATGTGTAAATTGTGTTTCCCCTTAGTAGAGTGATTTTATGCTTTGAAGGGGATTTAAGAGGAATGAGGGAAAAACACAGGGATAATTGAAGAGAAGTGTAGTACAAGAAAGGCTGAAGGACAAAGGATGATCATCAAAGCTTTGGAAACCAGAGAAGAAGACAGGAAAAAAATAAAAGAGAAAAAAGCATATTGAAGCAGTTCAGAATGAGTAGAGAGAATGTTTACTTACATGAAAATATAAAAAAGATCAAGAAAATCCAGGAATATAACCAGTGACATTAATACCTGCCTGGCAAGAACAAAGTCATGATTTCAGTTCTCAGTAAAAAAAAAAAAATCAAGAAAGATAGTTGAGGAAAGAGTAAATAAAGATGAACAAAACAAAGCAAGCAATAAAAAGCTAAACAATCAAATAAAAAAACAGAAAAAGGAAAATAAAATAAGAAAAGAACCAAACAACAAGAACAAACAATAAAATTCCTGTGGTGCCCCCATTTCTGTGGTAGTGTCCAAGTAAGAGCCCAAATCTGTGTTGAGTAACCCTGCCAGTTCTTCCCTATGATTAGTGCTGGGGGCAGGGCTGATTTTGTTCTCCTGATGTGGGGGCTGGGGGAGACACTGCTGGCAGGAACTTTCTGTCCCTTGGTGGCCTGCCCACATCTCACTACTCTGTGTGTGCATCTGTGTTGCTCCCCCAGTTACCAGGGCTCCTATAGATGTAGACAGCCTGAGGCTGCTCTTAGACCCATGGACAATTGGCCCCTCCTGGCCTGGTATCACTTTGTGTATTCCATGCTGCTTGCTGCATCTCTCCCCTCTCACACTGATGAGAGCAATAATTTCCCACCTACTGGCCTGGCCCAAGGCTGCTTAAATCCTTTGTCTCTGTCTCACACTATTGGAAGCAGGGCAGGAGTGGTGATGCTGTTCTCTTCACTACTTTCTCTGCCACTGCTGTGGTTCCTAACACTGTTGTTGCACGAGGTTCCGGTTAGCTTGCTATAGTGCACAATGATGACTATGACAACAACAACAA
Source organism: Hydrochoerus hydrochaeris (assembly GCA_004027455.1). Taxonomy (NCBI): domain Eukaryota; kingdom Metazoa; phylum Chordata; class Mammalia; order Rodentia; family Hydrochaeridae; genus Hydrochoerus; species Hydrochoerus hydrochaeris. The sequence goes on along the minus strand of PVLA01002935.1, from coordinate 233,529 downwards.
AAATAGAAGAAAACAAAGGAAAAGAAAAGAAATACTGGCAGACCACTGGGAAGGGAACAGCTTCCTGATCACTTGCTCTTGTGTGTGCCAGCAATATTTGTCGCCAGATTTAAATATCCGCTGTTTGGAGGAGGGAAAAATTACCCCGTGTGGCTTGAGTTTGCCATTCTATTGAAATCCATTAGGTTTTTAGGAACTTCCCAGAATGGCGGCTCCTGCTTCTCACAGACAGAACTCTCACAGGGAGCTTTACCACCTTATAAAGTCCTATGCCTATGTTTTGCTTGATCTGCAGGTCTCTTTTTTTCAGACTGTCTTGGCATCAGGATGTATTTCCTTGCCTTTCTTCCAATTGCCTGTGTTTTTAGATGATTTTCTCTGAGTAACTCCAATATGACTCCTCCTCTACTCAGCCATGTCGTATCTCCACTCATTGTTCTTCATTCTAATGTTTCTGTAGCTCATGACTGATCATTACCTTGAGCCATTTGTTTTCATTAGGGGTTTTAAAATGATTTTGTAATTCTCTTTTTTTTCATGTTTTAGGTATAATTTTTATAGAAGGAGGTTCTCTCATAAACTGTGTGATTATCTTGGAATATAGTTTATAAAAAAGAAAGAATAAATACTTCATTTTCCCATTTACAAAATTTCAGAATAACAGATGGGTGGTGTAATATTGTTTCAAGGTCACTCATTTATTTTCTTGACCATTATTTGATCACTTGAAATTGAATATACTTGTTATGTTTTAATCAGTATGTTTTATGCTCACATCATTTGAACTTTGATCTATGGTTGCTGTTCAAAGCATTCCCTGAGTCTTTTTGACAAGTTTTTACAAGTCTTCCTCAAAATCCTTGCTTTTAGGTTCAGGCAAGATAATATCTTATTCATTTCTTGCCTGAGATTTTCATTTTTCTAGTCTTATTTCTTTAAAGCATGAAATGGTGTTTAGAGATGGTAATCTAGGTGTGATGGGGGATAGTATTTTTCTGGGCTCTGTCAACACACAAAACTAGGAAATAAGTACTACAATGAAAGAGAAAAATATACTGAGATTATACTGATATTCCAAATTGAAATAAAGGTTTATAACATATCCATCGTGGTATTTTGACTTTTATAAATATCTTATTTTGAAAATAGTGATCTACAGTTATATTGATGTTAAATATGTGTTTTCACAATAGAATGTCAATAATAATGCAGATATTACAGGAAAATCAGAGCTAGTCAATGGTTAAAGCAGTAAAAACTGGTTTTATTCAGAATTATGGTGAGATGAGGAAAGAGATCTTAGTTGTTATTTTGTCCAAGCAATCAGAGAAAAGTAAGCAAGACAGTATCAATTTGTGACCCCTGCTTCCCCCTATTTGTTCAGAGTAAGTGATTTCTGTGATATCATATTTCAGTTCATTACATCTTTTTTCTGTTGTTTATTTGGTATTGAGCAAAAGCACTTAATTTTTAAATTGTGGTTATCATATTATTTTATTCTAAAGAGATTAAGACAGAATAAAACCAATCAAAACTAACCAGTGTAAAAGATACAGGACTTCAAAACATTATGAAACCAATAATAGCTCCCATAATACCTTTTGATGTCTTCAAAATAGCTTCAAATAACTTTGCACACAGTAAAAATCAAACAGAACAGAATACAGTAGAAAAATAAAAACAAAACAATTAATGCAATAAAGGACTTCAAAACAAGCCTATAGTAAATCCAAAATTGTGACCATAATATAAATTGCTATTTGTAAAATAGCTGATCCTGCCATCAGATTTGACATAATCAAACAAAACAAAAGGGAATAAAATCCAACCCAACAAAACGGAAATGATATAGGACGTCCAAAACAAGACCATAGGGAATCAACAATGGCTGCAACCCTCAGGAGATTCCCCCTGGATGTCACACTGCATGCCACTATCCTCTGAACCTATGATCAGACCACTGGCCATAGACCTGCAATGTTAATGAAACACTAAAGCTCCACAGGCATCCAATTGCATTTCACCTCCATAAATATCATCACATTGTGTATTTCTCTGGATAATCCTGTTTTTTATGGTAGGGGTGGTGTTGGGTAAACCTCTTGTTTGCCAGCCCACACACTGTAAGGTGCTGGTGTTTGTCTGTTCCAGTCTGGCAACAGCCTACACATGTGCTGGTTCCCAGACTGGGTTTGCTTCCTGGTATGGCCTTATTTTCTCTACCACCAATCCATGAATGGCACTGACACATGGGGAGAGGCTGGGATCTGTCTGTTCCAGTCTGGTAGTGGCCTGTGCATAGTGCTGGTTCCCAGACTGGGCCTATGTGACAGGTTTTCCCCATGTGCGAATTAACATGGCACTGGACACTGCCTCCCTTCAGTACTACCTCCCTGGTTATCACATTTTGCAGATCTAAAGTTTATGTTTGAGTATTTTAATTAAGTATACTATATTCTCCCATTTTCAGTTGCTTTGAAGACAATACCACAGGCTGGGTCAGTTTTAAAGAAAAGACCTTTATTTTGGCTCATGGTTTCTCAACAGGATTTCATTATCTGGTTCCCCCCTAATGATTTTACCAAATCCTAATCACTTCTAAAGACCTCATTCCTAAACATCATATTTGGACAATTTCTACCCTCTTAATACCACACAATGGAGATAAAGTTTCAACCAGGAAGGCTTGGGGAATGCAGACTCCACATCACTGCATATATCTCTTAAATATATGATGCTCTCTTTGTTCAAGAGTTTTCTTGCCTTATCTATTTTCAGTATTTATTGTTTAACTCATTGAGATTATTTGAGGTAACTCACCTATATCTGTATTTAATTGTTTTTATTTATTTTCTGCATGTATTAACTTTTGCAATAAAAAATTCTGTTAATTTCTATATTTTAGTCATTTTCTTCTTTTCTGTATTTTTGTAATAACATTTTGTAGTACCTATTTTTCCTTGTATTCCTTTTAGTTAAATATTTCTCTCTTCACTTATATTTACTGCTTAACTGTTTCAACATTGATTATGTTCCAAAGTTGAGATGTACAGTTTTTTATCAGCTTCCATAATTTTCTTCAGTGTTTTTTGGTAACATTAGATTCCAATTTTCTCTTCTATATTTGATGATGTGATCTCATTCCTTATTAGCATGTAATTTATATTTTTTCTAATCTTGATATATTGCAATATTTTTATTTTTTGTAATTTAAAAAAAGCATAACAGAAAAAAGGGTAGAAATTATAGAGAATTAAAAAAATAACATTAAGAAATCATCTCTAATTGATATATTACATATTACCTTAGAGGTAGTTGCTCAAGTTACAAAATCAAAGCATAAAAAATGAACAGACAATCAAACAATGACAGCACAAGCTATTCTGTTTGATCATCTATCAAATCTTAATAATATGGTTATCTATCTTGCTCACCTATGCATAGTTATATGTGTATATCTACAAGTTGTTCTTTCCTTTTGAGCACTGTTTTTTCCTTACATTTTTACAAGATCTATTACAAATTTTGGATCTTATTACTCTTTCAGTTTATTATTATTATTTATTTTTTACATTAGAGAGACAATACAATATTTACAATGTGAGTCTGATTTATTTCATTTATTTACCTATAAGAGCATCAAGATCATAATTTTTAATAGATGAGTAATATTGCATTGTATAAAAATACCATATCTTTCATCTATTCTGCAGTTGATGAGCATTTTTGTTATTTCCAAAATTTAGCTATTACAAATTGTGCTGCTATAAACATGGGTGCACATATATCAGTGTCACATGACCTTTCAATTTTTCTGTGAAAATACCCAGGAATGGAATAGCTGGATTGAATGGAACCTTCAATTCTAGTTTTTGAGGAATCACCATACTGATTTCCACCGTGGCTGCACCAGTCTACACTCCCATCAACAGTGGAGAAGTGTTTCTTTTTCCCCACAGCCTCACCAACATTTGTTATCAGTTGATTTCTTGATGGAAGCCTTTCTTTCTGCAGTGAGATGGAATCTCAATGTTGTTTTAATTTGCATTTCTCGAATGACTAGTGATGATGAACATTTCTTCATGTATTTTTTTGCCATTTGCATTTCTTCATCTGAGAAATGTGTGCCCATCTCAGATGCCCATTTTTGGAGAGGGTCTTTGAATTTGGGAGGCTTAATATTTTTTAATTCTTTGTATGTTCTGGATATAAGTCCTTAGTCTAAGGGATTGCCAGCCAAAATTCTTTCCCATTCTGTGGATTGTCTTTTTCACTTTGTTGGTGATTTCTCTTGAAGTGCAAAATCTTTTTGATAAGATGAGATCCCAGTTATTGATTCTTTGGAGTACTTTCTGTGCAGTTTGTGGTTTGTTCATAAACTCTTTGCCTACCTCTATGTCATCAAGATTTCTACCTACCATGTCTTCCAGTAGATTTAGCATTTCTGTTTTAGTGTTTATGTGTTTGACACATTTTGACTTTAGTTTAGTGCATGGTGATAGGCATGGGTCTAATTTCAGTGTTCAACATGTAGAAAGACAATTTTTCTAATACCATTTATTAAAGACTCTATGTTTTTTCCAGTGAACATGTTTAGCCCCTTTTTCAAATATCATGTGGCTGAGTGTCTTTGTAGTTGAGTTTTCAACTTCTAATCTGGTCCATTGATGCTCAGGTGTATTTCTTTGCCAATATAATGCTGATTTTATCACTGTAGCTTTGTAGTATAATTTCAAGTCAGGAATTGAAATGCTTCCTGCCTTACTTTTGTTGCCCAGAATTGTCTTTGCTATTCTAGATTTCTTATGCTACAAAGTGAATTTTATGAATGTTTTCTCTAGATCCACAATGTATGTCAATGGTATTTTGATTGGGATTGCACTGAATCTGTATAGCTGTTTTGGGAGTATGGCCATTTTCATAATGTTGGTTCTTCCTAACCAAGAACAAGGGATAGCTTTCTGCTTTCTAATATACTCTTTCATCTCCTTTTTTAGAGTAGCATAAGTTTCAGCATAAAGGTCTTTTACATACTTGGTTAGGTTGATTCCTAAGTATTTCATTTTTTTGCACACTTTTGTGAAAGGTATTATTTCTAAAACTTCTCTCTCAGGCAGCTTATTTTTTCAACAATCCAACAAGAACCTAGAAATATGGTTATCAATCCCACACACCTAAACATACATACAACTATATCTTTTATAGCACTTCCTATTTCCTCTTTTTTATAATAGCAATTATACATTTTTAAAATTTTATTTAAAGAGAAGAAAAAAAGAAAACAAAAAAGGATAGCAACAATACAGAATTCTAAAATAAATTTAAAAAAAGAAAGAAAAAAGGAAAAAGAAAAAAACCCACTAAGAGATCACTAGTTTATTAATTACATATTGTCATCTTGAATGTAGTCATTCAAGTTACAAAGTTAAAGGATACATAGTAAACATTCAAACAGTGAGACCTCAAAGAGTTCTGCTCAAAGATTCAACAAAGATTCAGCAATATGGTCATCTATTTTACACACTCAAATATACATGCAGTTATATCCCTTTGAGCACTTTCTTTTCCTCTCTTTTTTACAATAGCAATTGCACATTTTGGTTTTATTACTCTTCTAGTTCTTATTTACTTTTTACACTAGAGACACAATATGATATTTATAAATATAATTCTTATATATTTCTTATATATATATTTCACTAGGGAGGACAGTCTCAAGTTGTCTCCATTTACTGATGAAGGACTCAAGATCATCTTTTTTATAGTTTAGTAATATTCCATTGTATAAAAATGCCACATCTTTTTCATCCACTATGCAGTTGATGGGCATCTTGGTTGTTTCCAAGATTGAGCTATTACAAATTATGCCACTATGAAAATGGGTGCACATATGTCACTGTGATATGAACTTTTTAGTTCTTCTGGGAAAATATCCAGGAGGGGAATAGCTGGATTGAATGGAACTTCCAATCCTAGTCTTCTGAGAATTCTCTATATAGATTTCCACAGTGGTTGCACCAGTCTACATTCCCACCAACAGTGGAGCACTGTTCCTTTTTCCCTGCAGTCTCACCAACATTTGTTATCAGTTAATTTCTTGATGGCAGCTATTCTTTCTGGAGTGAGGTGAAATCTCAATGTTGTTTTAATTTGCATTTCTCGAATGACCACTGATGAACATTTCTTCATGTATTTATTTACCATTTGTATATCTTTCTCTGAGAACTGTGTGTTCATCTCAGATGCCCATTTTTGGAGAGGGTCTTTGAATTTGAGGGCTTGATGCTTTTCAATTCTTTACATGTTCTGGACATAAGTCCTTTGTCTGAGGGGTTGCTGGCTAAAATTCTTTCCCACTCTGTGGGTTTTCTTTTCACTCTGTTGGTGATTTTCTTTGAAATGCAGAAACTTTTCAATATAGGAGATCCCATTTGTTGATTCTTTGAAGTGTTTCCCGTGCAGTTTGTGTTTTGTTCATAAATTCTCTGCTTACCTCTACATCTCCAAGACTTCTACCTACCATGTCTTTCAGTAGATTTAGTGTTTCTGTTTTAATATTGAGGTCTTTGATCCATTTAGACTTTAGTTTTGTGCATGGTGATAGGCTTGGATCTAGTTTCAGTCTTTGGCATGTGGAGAGCCAATTTTTCTAACACCATTTATTAAAGAGGCTATCCTTCTTCCAGTGGACATATTTAGCCCCTTTGTCAAATATCAGGTGGCTGAGTGTCTTTGTAGTTGTTCTTGCATCTTCTAATCTGTTCCATTGATCCTCAGGTCTATTTCTTTGCCAGTACCAAGGTGATTTTATCACTGTGGCTTTATAGTACTGTTTCAAGACAGGAATTGAGATGTCTCCTGCCCTGTTTTTGTTGCCCAGAATTGCCTATGCTATTCTAGGTTTCTTCTGTTTCCAAATGAATTTTAGTAGTGTTTTCTCTAGATCTGTGAGGTATGTCAATGGTATTTTGATTGGGATTGCATCAAATCTGTACAACAGTTTTGGGAGCATGGTCATTTTCACAATGTTGGTTCTTCCTAACCAAGAGAAAGGAATGTCCTTCCGTTTTCTAATATCCTCTTCAATCTCCTTTTTCAGAGTAGTATAATTTTCAGCATATAGGCCTTTTACATTTTTAGTTAGGTTGATTCCCAAGTATTTCATTTTTTTAGATGTTATTGTAAAGGGTGATATTTCCATAATTTCTCTCTCAGTGAGTTTTTTGTTTGTGTACAGGAATGCTATTGATTTTTGAGCATTGACTTTGTATCCACCTACACTGCTGAACTTGTTTATTACCTCTAGTACTGTTTTAATTGAGATTTTTGGGTCTTCTATATAGACTATCATGTCATCTGCAAATAGTGATAGCTTAACTTCTTCCTTTCCTATCTTTAATTCCTTTTTTCTCTCTTGTCTGATTGCCCTGGCTAGTGTTTCCAGAACTATATTGAAAAGGAGTGGTGATAGTAGACATACTTGTCTTGTTCCTGATTTTAAAGTGAAAGCTTTCAGTTTTTGTCCATTTAGTATAATGTTGGCTGTTGGTTTGTCATAGATGGCCTTTATAAGGTTGAGGTAGACACCATGTATTCTGAGTTTCTGCAGGGTTTTATGATGAACATCTGTTAGACTTTGTTGAAAGCTTTTTCTGCATCTGTTGAGATGACAATGTGGGTTTTTTTTGGTTGATGTGGTTTATCACATTTATTGATTTGTGCATGTTAAACCATCCCTGCATTCCTAGAATGAACCCCACTTAGTCATGATATATAATCTTCTTGATGATTTGCTGCATTCTATTTGCTAGTATGTTACTGAGAATCTTTGCATCAATGTTCATTAGTGAGATTGGCCTATAGTTCTCTTTTTTGGTTGGATCTTTCTCTGGTTTGGTATCAGAGTAATACTTGCCTCCAGGAATGATTTAGGGAGGAATGATTTCTTCTCAATTTCATTGAAGAGTTTAAGGTGTATTGGCATCAAATCTTCTCTAAATTTCTTGTAGAATTCAGCTGTGAATACATCCAGACCTGGACTTTTCTTTGTTGGTAAGTTTTTAGTTACATTTACAATTTCAATAGCTGATATTGGGTTGTTCAAAATTGCTATATCTTCTTGGTTGAGCTTTGGTAGTTCACATGTTTTTAGAAATCTGTCCATTTCCTCTGTGTTTTCCACTCTATGTGAGTAGAGATTTTCAAAGTATGTATTCATGATCTTTTGAATTTCCATGGGATCTGTAGTAATTTTTCCCTTTTCAGTTCTTATTGCATGAAGTTGGATTTTTTCTTTTTTCTCTTGACAAGGTTAGCTAGAGGTTTGTCAATTTTGTTTATTCTGTCAAACAATCAGCTTTTTGATTTATTAATTCTTTTTTTTTTTAGTTTCAATTGCATTGATTTCTGCTCTAATCTTTACAATTTCCTCTCTTCTATGAGCTTTGGGTTTATCTTCTTTTTCTAGAAGCTTGAGATGGAGCATTAGGTTGTTTATTTGTGCTCGTTCGGTTTTCTTGATATCACAACTTATTGCTATATATTTACCTCTTAAGACCACTTTCATTGCATCCCATAGATTACAGTATGTTGTTTTTGTGTTTTCATTGAATTGTAGGTATTTCTTTATTTCTTCTTTAATTTCATCTGTAGCCCCCTGGTTGTTCAAAAGTCTGTTATTTAATTTCCATATATTTATGCAAGTTTACAATTTCTTTTGCCATTAATTTCCAATTTCAGTGCACTATGGTCAGATATTGTGCATGGTATGATTTTAATACCTTTGCATTTACTTAAGAATGTTTTATGGGATAATATATGGTCTATTTTGGAGAATGTCCCATGTACAGCTGAGAAGAATGTGTGTTCTGATGTGGTTGGGTGGAACACTCTGTAAACATCTACTAAGTCCAATTGCTCACAGGTGTGATTCAGTTCTGTTATTTCTTTGCTGACTTTTTGTCTAGTTGATCTATCTCTTTGTGACAATGGGCTGTTAAGACCTTCTGCTATAATTGTGTTCTTGTGTATTTGGTTTTTCATGTCCATTAGTATCTGTCTTATATAGTTGAGTGCTCCTGTATTTGGTGCATATATATTTATAATTGTTAGTTCTTCCTCTTGAATTTTTCCACTAATAAGTATGTAGTGGCCTTCTCCATCTCTTTTAATCATTTTAGGTTTGAAGTTCATGTTGTCTGCAAATAGAATACCTACCCCTTCTTTTTTCTGGGTTCCTGTTGCATGGAATATTGCTTTCCATCCTTTGACTTTTAATCTATGAGTTTCATTTTGGGTCAGATGTGTTTCTTGTATGCAGCATATTGTGGGGTCCTGTTTCTTGATCCATTCTGTCAATCTATTTCTTTTTATAGGTGAATTTAGACCATTTATATTTATGGATATCACTAATATATACTGGCTCGACTTTGCCATGTTATTGTTCCAGTTGTTTGCTTCCTGCTTTTCCCCTTATTTAATTGCTTATCCTACCTGGTGGTTTCTTTCTGTTGTTGTTTTGGGGATTGTGGCCATTTTTATCTGTGTGTAGTATGTCTTTCAACACTCTTTCTAGGGTTGGTTTGGTGGACATGAGTTTCTTCAATTGTTCTTTGTCATGGAAGTATCTTATTTCTCAATTAAATTTGAATGAAAGTTTTGCTGGGTACATCAGTCTGGGTTGAAATTTGTTTTCTTTCAGGGCTTGAAATATCTCACTCCAAGCTCTTCTTGACTTGGGGGTTTGTGCTGAAAAGTCTGCTCTGATTCTAATGGGCTTTCCTTGATAGGTGAGTTGTGTCTTTTCTCTGACAGCTTTTAGTATTCTGTTTTTATGCTCTGTGTCTGAGATCTTAATTATTATGTGTCTGGGTGTGGATTTATGTGACTGGTGTTCTATATGCATCACTTATCTGCATATCAGATTCTTTCCCCATGTTTGCAAAATTTTCTGCTATTATTTCTGTAAATACTTTATGTATGTCATTTGCCTGGACTCCTGTATCTTCCCTAATGTCCATTATTCTTATATTGTTGCTCTTGGCATCATCATGAAGCTTCCAAATTGCCATTTCATGTTGCTTTGTTATTTGTAAAATTTCTATCATTTCCTGATCACTAATTTTGATCCTGTCCTCAAGGTTTGAAATCCTATCCTCAGCTTCCTTTAGGTGGTTTTGCACACTTTCAATAGAATTTTTTGTTTCTTGGATGTCTCTTTGAGTTTGTTTCATGAATTCTGCTTGTTTTCTGTATTGTTCATTCAAGGTTTCAATCAATTTCCCATGTTCATGTACTTTTTTCTCTAGTTCTTCTTTAGCTGTATTCAACAATTACTTTACTAAAGTTGTTATTTCTATCTTTACATGGGAGATTGCTTCTAATTTGATTTCCTCTATAGCCTGATGGAGTTTTTTTAAATTTTTTTTTAAGTACTCAGTATCTTTTCAAAGATTCCTGTTGTGTTACTTTTGGGGTCCTCTATTTCATTGTCTTCTTTACTTGCTTCTGGTGAACTTTATGTTTGAGACTGTATTTTGCTTTTTCCTTTTGTCATTTTCACTTTGCCTGATGTTTTCTATTTGTAGAAGGAAATCACACACACTCTTTTAGACTCTTCAAAGTCTTACAAGTAGTTTGAGGGGATTTTACTACTGGCCCTATTCATCCACTGTACACCTCTATTTTAGGGGCATACTCACCACACTAACACAGTTAATCCATTGCAGTCCAAGGTTCGCTGCCTGGGAGCAAAGTTCCAAATTTTCTCACACTGACTGGAGGCTGCTGAGGTCTTCTGATGTTCCAGGTGGGAGGGCGGGCCCAGCAGAAGCAGTCCAGGGCAATTTTCAGTCTGGGGTGGGCTTCCAAGATGTTCCAGGTGGCAGGATGCACCCACAGGAGAGGTTCCAGGAAGCTTATGCCTGAGGCGGCTTCCCCAATGTTCCCAGTGGCTGGGCAGGCCCTCAGGGGAGGTTCCAGGCAGCTTATGCCTGACACAGGCTTCTGCTATGTTCCTGGTGTCAAGGCGGGCCCTCGGGGATGCTATTGATTTTTGAGTGTTGACTTTGTATCAAGCTACATTTCTGAATTTGTTGACTAATTCTAGTAGTTTTTGGTGGAGTTTTTGGGTCTTCTATGCAAAATATCATGTCATTATTGCCGTATTTTTAATTGGCTTAGTAGCAATCCTTTCTTTGTTCATGTTGAGTGAGAAGCTTCCTGTATGTTAGTAGAAATTGCCTGGTAAGTACAAATGAAATTTAAGATTGGTTTTCAAGCTTCATAACTCTATGTCTCCTTTTTGGTTTCTCTGTGATATATTTAAAAATTATCTATATAGCCATATCTCCATGTTTCTAATGCTTTCTGAGCTGTGTCTCTTTTTTTTTCTTTCTCTAGAATCTAAATCTTCTCTTTGTTATCCTACAGTTTTTACCTTAAACAAATCATGTTCTATTACAGGCAGTTTTTCACTGCAGGCCTTTATTTTCGATATGCCAGATGGCCCAGGCTATTCTATCCCTCAGATGTTTCTGTAGCCTCATTGTAAAAGGGATGATAAAAATATACAGTGAATGTTTAAATTAAAAACAAAATAAAGTAAGATGTATTGTTATTAATCTCCCCAATAAACTGTCTCTCACTCTGGACACACTTAGTTTATTGTTTTTATCATTTTCTGAAGCAATTCTTTCACGTTGTTAGGAGGTGTGATAAAAAGCATGTGAAGCTACTGCTCAGTGGCATCCAATAGAAAGGCAGACTTCATGTGAGTCCTCATTCACCTTACTCACAAGATCTGTTACTGTGTGACTTCTGGCTTTTTGGCAAAGCCAAAACAACTTTGACAGGTAAACATTTTAAAATCATTTCAAGGCATTGAGGCAGTTACAACTGCCCAACTAAAAACTTTCATAACTGCTTCAAAAAAGCAGCAAGAATGATGAGTAGTATGTTTGAAGTTGGGGTAAGTATTTTAAGAGAGATTGTTGGAAGTATTTCTTTCACTACAAATATTTTCAATTTAAATGTTCACCACACATATTTTTCCATCACACCTTACAATCTTGTATAAACCACTCCCAGCTGTTGTGAACTTGACATTTCTGTCCTCTCCCATGAGTAGAGACTTCCTTTCATGGAAAGAATACTTCTTGCTAATTCCTGGGTTTCCTGACTTTTGGAGCCTACAGATTTTCCTTTGAATCTCTTCTATTTATTCCCACTATTCTTCCCAGGCTGCTATTCTTCCTAGGATTTCAGTTATTAGTATTTCAAACCTACTAGCTCTTATACTAGGATTTATGAGATAATTTACCAGCTTGTTTTACCATCTATTCTTTTTATTGCTATTAAACAAATGTTCTCAGAGCTTACTTTCTTCAAACAAAAATTTATTGTTATTGTTACTGTTATTTTGGAGAGGTCATGGCTTCCATCACAGCATGGTGTGGGTGTCTCTTCAGCTCCACAGTGTTGTGTCTTCAGATGAAATTGCATAAATTGTTGAAAGGTGAGACACAAGGAAGCTGGACACTCATAATTTTCTAACTTTTAAAACTCCACATGGCCAACTTAGGCTTTCTTTGAACATCCTCAAAGTATTTGAAATTTTTGCATAACATCTAAAATCTTCAAGAAACGAAGGTAGTCAAAGCCAGTTGTCTTATAGGCTATACCTGGAAATAGCACAGTGTTACTTTCACCTAAATTATTATTCCTAAGAATCATAGGATTAGCCCAGAACAAAAGCAAACAGAAGATTTTACCTTTTGATAGCAGGACATCAGTAGCTGGCATCAATGTAACACAATATTGCAGCTACTCTGAGAACTCTCTAGAAATAGTAACTGTATTAGATATTAGTCCAATATAGTCATATAATCCATTCACTTAAAGTGAATAGTTCAATGAATTTTTAGTATATACACTCAATTGGATGACTTTATGTGATCAATTTTGGGAAGTTTTCATCATAACGAAAAGAAAATCTGTACTTAATAGTAGTCACTCAGTTATAAAAGGAGATTGGGAATATTCAAAACACAAGATACAGGTATTAGGATCTTAATCTTGTGCTATGATTATTTTAAAGAGCATATTGATGATTTCTGACATATATTCTATTTTATTATATATGGCAAGTTCTAATTGGATATATGGTACTTAGTAGGTAAAAGATGATATGATAAATATACACAATATAAAATGATTGAATCTAGCTAATTATTATATCTATGGCCACAAAAATCTTGTTAAGTCTGAGTCCGGGAGGCTGGGGCTGCACAAGGGGACTTTCTGCCCACTGGCACTGGCCAGGGGAGAATTTCAGACCATTGCTCCCAGTGGTTAAGTTCCTGCCCAGCTCCCTAAGACACTGGAGTGGGCTCAGGAGGTTTCGAGGGGCTCAGTGGACCACACTGTTTCCACCTTTCAATTCAGGGAGCCAAGACCCTGCAAGGGAGCCAGGACCATGCCCAAGATGAGTCCCAGTGTGCTGGCACTGGCCCAGGGGGAGTTTGAGACCATTGCCCCCAGAGGTTTTGTTCCCGCCCAGCTCCCTAGGGTACTTACTGAGCTTGGGAGGTTTCAAGGACCTCAGTGGACCATGCCTAGCAATCTTCTTTCATTCTGGGAGGCTGGGGCCATGCAGGGGGACTTTCAGCCCACTTGTGCTGACCCAGGGAGAGTTTGAGACTATTGTCCCCAGTTATTGAGTTCCCACCTAGCTCCCTAGGACTCTGGACTGGGCCCAAGAGGTCCTTCAGGCCTGACTGGGCCTAGCTCACTGACCTTCATTCAGTTCCTGGAGCTGAGGGTGCAGGAGGTTATATCCAACACACCCAGGAGAAACTTTGGAGCACTGCTTGAAGCACGGAAATATAGGAAAATGACAAAGTGACAGACCAAAAGGCAGCTCAAACCTCCAGCCCACATGAAGAAAGCTTAGGAGCCATGTACATAGAAGAAAATATAAGCCATATACCTGAAATGACTGAAATGATATCAACTGAAATAAAGAAGCAACTCAGGGAAGCTATAAACTCAAATCAGAAACAATTTCCCAGGTAAAAGAAGAAATGATAAAAGTAGTGAAAGAAATAGTGAACATATCTAAAGAAGATACAGTTAAAAAACTAGAGAAGCAAAGCAAACAGATAGAATCCCTGAATGAATACTATAAGAAACAAACAGAATGCATGAAACAGACTGAAAGAGATATACAGGAAATCAAAAATTCTATTGAAAGTTGCAAAAACTGCCTCAATGAAAGTGAAGATGGAATTTCAGACCACAAAGATAAGATTTAAGCTAGTGAATAGGAAAGGAAAGATCTTCTAACAATAACAAGAAATCAGGAAATTACAATTCAATAGCTGCAAGATGATGCAAAGGAAAACAACATAAGATTAATAAGGATAAATGAAAAAGAAAGAGACAACACAAATGATATCAAACAGGCTATTTACAGAAATAATAGCTGAAAATTTCCCAAACATGAGAATGGAAACTGACATATGGATCAGTGAAGCATATAGAACTCCAAATAGCCATAACCAAAACAAAACTATACTCAGACATATAATAATCACCATCCCAGAAATCCAACATAAGAACAGAATACTAAAAGCTGTTAGAGAGAAAAGACAGATTACCTACAAAGGAAAGCCTATCAGAATCACAGCAGACTTGTCAACAAAAACAATGAAGTCAAGAAAAGCATGGAGTGAAGTATTTCAGTTCCCAAAGGAAAACGATTTCCAACCCAGACTGATGTACCCTGAAAAATTTTCCTTCAAAATAAATGGAGAAATAATATAATTTAATGAAAAGGAACAGCTAAAAAACTTCACGATCACCAAATCAACCCTACAAAGAATACTGAAAGACATTCTAGATATACATAGGGAAAAACCATTAAGCAAGACAGACAAATAAACAGAAGGGAAATGTAAAGATACAACATCAGAAAGATAAAATGTCAACAATAAACCAATATATGACAGTTATAACCATTAAGGTAAATGGCCTCAATTCACCAACTAAAAGAAGCACACTGGTAGAATGGATCAAGAAACAATGTCCAACCATATGCTGTCTACAAGAAACCCATCTAACCCAAAAGGAAACTCATAGACTGAAAAATCAAAGGATAGAAAACAATACTTCATGCAACAGGAAATAAACAACCAAAAAAAGTAGGGGTAGCTATTCTGTTTGCAGACAATGTAAATGTCAAACCAAATATGATTCAAAGGGATAAAGAAGGTTACTATATACTAGTCAGGTGAAAATTTCAAGAGGAAGAGATAACAATCTTAAATATATATGCAACAAATTTTGGAGCACCCAAATATACAAAACAGGTATTAACAGAAATGAAAAATCAAATAAGCAATAGCACAATTATAAAAGGAGACCTTAACATGCCATTGTCACAAAAGGATAGATCAATTAGACTGAAAATCAGCAAAGGAATAACAGAACTGAATCATACCTGTGAAGAAATGGTCTTGATGGATGTATACAGAGTGTTCCATCCAACAACATCAGAATATACATTCTTCTCAACAGTACATGGGACATTCTCTAAAATAGACCAAATAATAGCCTACAGAACATATTTAAGTAAATGCAAAAGAATTGAAATTATCCCATACATATTATTGGATCATAGCACCATGAAAATAGAAATTAATGATAAAAGAAACTGCAAAACCCCCACAAACACATGGAAATTGAATAATACACTCTTGAGCAATCAGTTGGTAAAGAGGAAGTTAAAGAAGAAATTAAACAATATTTACAAGCAAACAAAAATACAAATACAACTTACTGGAATTTGTGGGATGCAATGAAAGCGGTCCTCAGAGGGAAATTTATTGCACTGAGTTCCCACATCAGGAAAACTGAACAAACACAAATAAAAAACCTGATATTACACCTCAAATATATAAAAAAAGAAGATAAAGTCAAATCCAAAGCCAAAAGAAGGGAGAAAATTATAAATATCATAGCAAAAATTGATGCAATAGAGACTAAGAAAACAATATAAAGAATTAATGAATCAAAGAGTTGGTTATTAGAATGAAAAAATGAAATTGATAAGCCCCCAGCCACCCTCATTAAAAAAGGAAAGAAAAGACTCAAATTCATGCAATAAGGAATGAAAATGTGAAATCACTACAGACTCTGTGGAATACAGAAGATAATCAACGCCTATTTTGGAAACCTCTATTCTCATAGGTTCGATAACACAGAAGAAATGGACAGATTCCTAGAAACGTATGAACCACCGAAGCTGGGTCAAGAAGATGTAAAACTGCTGAATAACCCAATTTCTATTAATGAAATTGAAAATGTAATCAAGTACTTACAAACGAAGAAGAACCCAGGCACAGACAGATTCACTGTGGAATTCTACAAAAAATAAAAAGAAGACTTTATGCCAACACTCTGGAAAATCTTCCATGAAATCAAAAGTGAAGCAATTCTTTCTAAGTCATTCCTGGAAGCAAATATTACTATAGTACAAAATCCTGAGAAAGACCCAACTAAAAAAGAGAACTACAGGCCAGTCTCCCTAATGAACATAGATGTAAAAATTCTCAATAAAACATTGGCAAACAAGATGCAGCAAATCATCAAGATTATACAACATGACCAAGTAGAATTCATCCCAGGCCTGCAGGGATGGTCCAAAATATGAAAATCAATAAATGTTATATACCATATCAATAGAGCCAAAAGTAAGAATCACATGATCATCTCTATAGATGAAGAAAAAGCTTTTGATAAGGTCCAACAGTCATTCATGATAAGAACCTTACAGAGAATTAGAATAGATGGTCTTTGCTTCAATATGATAAAGGCTATCTACAACAAACCAACAGCCAGTGTCATATTAAATGGCCAAAAACTGAAACCTTTACCTTAAAATCAGGCACAGGACAGGGATGTCCATTATCACAGCTCCTATTCAACATAGTACTGAAAATACTAGCCAGACCAATTAGACAAGAGAGAGAAATAACAGGAGTAAAGATAGGAAAACAGGCAGTTAAATTATCATTATCTGCAGATGACATGATACTCTACATAGAAGACCCCAAACCTCCATTGAAAGACTCCTAGATATAATAAATAAATTCAGCAATGTAGCTGGATACAAAGTCAATACTCAAAAATCAATAGCATTCCTGTACACTAACAACGAAATCACCAAGAGAGAAATAAGAGATGCCACACCCTTCACAGTCACATCCAAAAAAATGAAATACTTAGAAATTTATCTAATGAAAGAAGTAAAAGACCTATTCAGGGAAAATTATAATACCCTGAAAAAAGAAATTGAAGAGGACCTCAGAAAATGGAAATACATCACTTGTTCATGGATAGGAAGGACGAATGTGAAAATGGCCATTCTCCCAAAATTGTCATACAGATTTAATGCCATCCCAATCAAAATACCACTAAAATACCTCATAGATCTAGAGAAATCACTCCTAAAATTCATGTGGAACCACAAGAGACCTGGAATAGCAAAGGCAATTCTAGGCAGTAAAGGCAAGGCAGGAGGCATCACAATCCCTGACTTTAAGTTATACTACAAAGATATTGTAATAAAATCAACATGATACTTGAATAAAAACAGATCTCAGGATCAATGGAATGGATTGGAAGATGCAACCACAACCACAAACACACTCAACCACCTTATCTTTGATAAAGGGCCCAAACATGTTCACTGGAAGAACAATAGTCTCTTTAATAAATGGTGCTAGAAAAATTGGCTATCCATATGCCAAAAACTAAAGCTAGACCTATGCCTCTTACTGTGTACTAAACTAAAGTCTAAATGGGGCAAAGATTCAAATATTAAAACAGAAAAATTAAATCTGTTGGAAGACAAAGTAGGTAAAAATCTCGAAGACATAGGGGCAGGTAGAGATTTCATGAACAAGAACCAAACTGCACAGGAAATACTTCCAAAAATCAATAACTGTGATCATATCTTATCAAAGAGTTTCTGCATGTTGAAAGAAATCTCCAGCATAGTGAAAAGAAAACCCATAAACTGGGAAAAAATCTTAGTGAACTGTCTCTCAGACAAAGACATATGTCTAGAATTTATAAATAATTTTTATAAAATCACACCCTCAAAATTCAAAGACCCAATCCAAAAATGGGCATCTAAGATGAATACACAGTTCTCAGATGAAGAAATATGAATGGCAAATAAATACATGAAAAAATGTTCATCATTGTCATTAGGGAAATATAAATTAAAACCACACTGAGATTCCATCTCACTCAAGAAAGAATGGCCAGGATAAAAAAAACCTGTCAACAACAAATGCTGGAGAGGCTGTGGGGAAAAAGGAACTCTTGTGCACTGTTGGTGGGAGTGTAGACTGGTGCAACTACTGTGGAGGTCAATCTGGAGATTCCTCAAAAACTTGGGATTGGAAGTCCCATTTGATCCAGCTATTCTATTTCTAGGCATATTTCCAGAAGAACTGAAAACATCTTGCCACAGTGATATATGTGTACCCATGCAGCACAATTTGTAATAGCCTGATTTGGAAACAACCTAAGTGCCCATCAGCTGAGGAATGGACAAAAAATGTGGTATTTTTATACAATGGTGTACTGCTCAGCTATAAAGAATGATCACATTGAGATATTTATAAATAAATGGATGCAACTTGAGACTAGACTCATAAGCAACATAAACCAAACTCACATGTATAAATACCATATAGTCTCCCTAATGTATGAAATGTTAAGAGTACATAAGATTTTAGGGTAATCATGATTCCCCATTACATTGCGTTGAAGCCTTATAATGTTTTCATTCAGCAGTTGGAATGGTTTTATTCTGTTTTGCTTGATTTTATTATGTGTGATGATATGAACAGCTATTTTGAAGAAAACAAGACATTATGGCAGCCATTGCTGATTTAATATCATCTTGCTGTGAAGCCCTACCATGCTTTTGTTCTTCTATTACCATTGGTTCTATCATGTTGTGTCTTATTGGATTTTAATATATGTGATAGTATAAACACATTTTTATGGAAAATGAGATATTATAGTAGTCATCATTCATTTTCTGTTATTTGGTTTAGAATGCCCTGTAATTCTTCCATTCTCTTGAGTGGTTTTATACTATTTTGTTATATTTTATATTATTGTATGTGAAGCTATGCTCAACTATTACAAAGAAAGAGACATTATGGTAGCTACTGTTAACATCCAATTGTCTTATTGTAAAGTCCTGTGTTGCTTACATTGTTCTGTTCTGATTTGCTTTGTTCTGTCCTCTTTTGTTTTATTCTCTTTAAAATTAAAAAAAATCTTTTTGAGTCTAAGAACAGGTGAAATTTATTGTCCTAGAAATTTCAAAATATACATCTCTAATGATAGTCACACTGTTGTACAATACATGACAGAAACTTATTCCATTTTTTTCAAAATATTGTGTCTTTTTTGAGAATAAAGCAAAAATGCAATTTTGGAAATGCAACAGTAAAATGAGATTTTTCTCTTTCCTATTATCTAGCACATGTAAGGAATAGATGAAATGATAAAAATAAAAACAGCTTTAAAAAGGCTGGAAATTCATTCTATATGTATTATTTATAGTTATTTAAATATTAAATGAAAGAGGAAAGTGAAGCATTTGAGAACACATTTTGTATCTTTCTCAGTAGTGATAGTATCAATCTTTCAGCATTAAAATTTAAATACACATATTCCTCACATTTTATCCACAGTGAATCCTAACTTTTTTTTAAAATGAGTGTTCATTTATATAGTTCTGCTTTCTCTTTTCAGCCCATCTGAAAAACATAGACTATAAAGAAATAGATTTGGACAGCGTGGACATTGCCATGTGCCTCAGTAATCAGATGTTTGTCTGCTAATGGCACCTCTTATCTGCTTTCTCCTTCGCACCTCTTCCTACATCACGGCCTGAGCTCAGCAACAAAGCCGCTTGGATCACAGCCCTAGGAGGATGTGAACAGCAACTTTCCTAAACTGGGGTGCGGCTGGAGAGCTGTGCTAACATTGGTGAGGACCCCCTCTCTCCTATGGTTACCAGGATCATATCATAGCCTATATAATGTGTTGCATTTGTCCGGGAGAAGTACAGAATCAGGCAGGCTGCTGGCCTAGCAGGTACAGACCATGCCACTCCTGAGCAATTAAGGTGTGTAGTCCTTATTTGTGAAACATCTGACTGCTGCTGCCTTTTAAACTACCCCTGAGTCACTTGATCACTGAAGGAGTAAGTGCTTTTCTTGAGGTAATTGAGTATATTCTTTCAACAAAAAGACTTGCCCCAAAAGACTTGGTAATTGCACCTGGGGAAGAATAGTCATTTGTGGAATGTTAGCAGCCATGCCATATATATATATATTATATATATATCACATGCATCCATGGATACATGTGATACTTACATAATATACTTTAGAGAGAAGTACTTTATAGAAAAGGATCAGTATTGTAGTCATTAGATTAGACAGTAATTTTGATAGATTTGGAAAGTTATGTTTGATAACAGATTCACATTATCTTTTGTTTGGTAAAATTGTACATAAAAAATACCCAAGAAAACATGATAGGAGGTAAGAATCCTATCTCCAAACTTTATGCTTCATATCTCTATAGCTGAAGATGACTTGAGTTTAGTTCTTTTGAATTAATTTAGTTTTCTACTCTGAAAAATGAGAACAACACTAGTCCCTAATAGACAGGGTTGTCTGAAGGCATCTGAGGTGCAATATGCAAACACCCCC
This sequence comes from Hydrochoerus hydrochaeris, assembly GCA_004027455.1. Taxonomy (NCBI): domain Eukaryota; kingdom Metazoa; phylum Chordata; class Mammalia; order Rodentia; family Hydrochaeridae; genus Hydrochoerus; species Hydrochoerus hydrochaeris. The sequence goes on along the minus strand of PVLA01002935.1, from coordinate 212,719 downwards.
TATATACTTAAAGGCTATAAAAATTCTGATCAAAATAGGCAATATTGTTCACTTGGGAAGCATTTGGGCCCTGTCATGAAGATTCTTCAGTTACACTCCTCTTCTAAAATTATTTGGTGTGTAGCTCTGCAAATTACTCAACCTTTCTAAATATCAGTTTTATTTGTAAAATATAGATAAAATAAATGGCTCTTACTATGGTTTTTGTAAGAATTAAAGGATATAGCATATGTAGATATTATAGTGTAGTACCTGGAAAACACTAAGCACTCATAGATGATGTCATCATTAACAATTAGGATTTTTAATTATAGTGACAAATAATAGGAAGATGGATAAAACTATTCAAGAATCACGGAAAAGCTAAATTAAGACCATTGTGATCAATTTTCATTTTATTTGATAGTGTTCTTACAAAAATTCAAGGTGTTTTTATCTTTTCACATAAAATATAACTTCATTTGCTACATTAAAACTTACAAGACAGTAGAGAGGGATTGCAAGATGGCCGACTGAGTGGCGGCACAAGAGAGCCTCCCTAAGGAAAAAATAAATAACAACAACTCAGATGCTGGAATCTGGCAGCATGGAGAAAGCCAAAGGAGAGGAATTCTCACTACCCAGGAAGAAACTGAGGAAAATGAAAAAGAAAAAAAAAAAGAAAGAAGAAAAAGAAGCATGGACAGAGGGCTGAAGGTGGGCAAGCCCCAATCACTGTACTAGCCCATCTTAAAGTCAGGTGACTCACGACTGAGCTGAGATCACGGCCCTGCTGAGAGTGGGGGTTGGTGAGCTCCAGACCCTCCGCTGGAGGAGGCGCTGCGGCAGGGAGTGGAAACAGCCAGTCGGGCTGCACGAACTTTGGTGAGTGATGGGAACTGGAATTCCCAAACTGGAAGGACTGGCTGGGCGACATTTTGGAGTTGGGCAGGGCCAGCTTGAATCAAAACCCCAGGCAGCATCTGCTGATGACTCCTAGGCCAAAGCAGATTGGTGGTATCTGCTCGGGTAGGGCCACGCCCCTGGTTGAAACCCAATAGCCAGGGATGAGGCTTTTCTGGGCCAGTGGCATCCCCAGGGAACACACAAACTTGTTGAAGCATAAATTGGTTGACTGGCATAGGGGGAGGAGCCAGCTCTCAGTGTGCAACTCACAGATTTGCAGTGGACTGGGGGGTGGTACTTCCCTAGCAAGTGCATTGCAGAAAAACTGTAAGCAATAGGAAAGGCCCAGAGACCACCCAACTGTCTGAAGGGGACCAAAAACATGACAAGACAGAGAAAGAGCAAAAGGTCCCAACTGTGGAGACAGGGAAAGTGTTTACCAACAGAGGTAAATGCAGAAGAGGTTGAGAGCAGCAAACCTGTAATGTCAGAGACAGCCTCATCGGATATAAGGAAATACATCCGTGACCTCATTGTCAAATTTAAATCTGAAATTCTAACTCAGGTGAAGCAAAGCATAAGAAGATTAATAAAAGAAGTCCTGGGTAATCCTCAAGTAGGCACAAATGAAAGAATAGAGGAACCCAGAGAAAGGAGAGAAGCCTTTGATGAAGAATATAAACAAAACCTAGAATATATGAAACAGATCCAAAGAGAATATCAGGAAATTAAAAACTCCATTGAAACCTGGAAAAACCTTTTAACAGAAATTAAAGACAAACTTTCAAAACTTGAAGATAGATTTGCAAAGTGTGGTCATGAAAGGAAGGATCTCTTAAAAATAACAAGGAACCAGGAAGCAACAATACAAAGGCTAGAAGATGAGAGGATTTATAACCTAAGAATAAAATATGTGGATGAGGATGCAGCCCATAAATACAAATGAAATAAAAAGTCTATTCACAGAAATAATTAAGGAAAGCTTCCCAAACATAGGTAACGGAAGTGAAGTTCAGATAAATGAGGCATATAGAACTCCAGCCAGCTACAACCCAAAGAGATCTACACCCAGACATATAATAATCAGGATCCCAGAAATCCATCACAAGAACAGAATATTAAAAGCAGTCAGAGAAAAGAAACAGATTACCTATAAAAGAAAACTCATCAAAATCACAGCGAACTTCTCAATGCAAACCATCAAATCAAGAAGAGCTTGGAGTGAAATATTCCAAGCCCTGAAAGAAAATAACTTCCAACCCAGAAAGATGTACCCTGTAAAACTCTCTCTCAAAATTAATGGAGAGACAAGATATTTCCATGACAAAGAGGAACTGGGGGAGTTTGTGACCACCAATCCAACCCTGCAAAGCATTCTGAAGGACATTCTAGAGAGAGAGAAGAAAACCACCAGGGTTCCAGGAATAATGGAAGAAAGGCCTCAAAGAAAGGGGCAGACAGTGGAATGAAGGAGAAAAGTAAACAAATATCAACAGAAAAATAGCATGGTAGAGATAACACAGAGAAAATTGGTTATATCACTGTTTTATCTTGACTGATTTTATTTGAATCTGGTATGCTTGAGAGTGTTGAGTCTGAGAGTAGGGTCAACTACTCTGAAGATGACAGGATTCAATAGGATGCCCATTCTGGTTTGATTGTTAACTGCCTTTGAAGTCCTATAATGTCTCCAATGTTTAGATTTTATTAATAGTGTAAAGCAATGCTGTTTATATTATATTTGATGGTATAGACAATTTTATTGAAAATAACAAGAGACATCATAGTGACTACGGTAGATCACCTAATGTTGTGTTTTTGTATGTTCTTTTCATTTTGTGTTTCTCTAGGAATTTGTATTGCTGACTTGTTTTGATTTGTTTCTCCCTCTAATACAGAAAGGCTAGGTATATGTGTAGAGACTTATACATGTGTAGAACTTCTAAGTAGTTTATGAGAATGGATTATAGTTATTATAAAGATTTAAAAAAAAGGAAAAGAGAGTATTCTAAAGGATATAACTGCATGTATGTTTGAGTGTGTGGAATTAATAACCATGTTGCTAAAGTTTTAGTTGGATGGATGAGCAAAACTGACTGCAGTCTCACTGTTTGGATGTCCACTTTGTGGACTTTAGTTTTGTAACTTGAACAACTGTGCTAAGAGGAAAGTATGTAATTATCAACTAATGACTTTTTACTGGTTACTATTTTTGTTTTTTTTTCTGTTTTTTTGTTTGTTTTTGAGATTTTGTATTGTTTCTACCCTCTTTCTGTTTCAAAATTTTTTCTAAAATAAAAAAATTTTTAAAAAAGCAAGAGGAGGAAAAGAAAGTACTCTAAAATAGATAACTGTATGTATACTTAAGTGTGTAGGATTGATAACCATTTTACTAAGTTTTTGTTGGATCAGTGAACAGAACTGTTTGCAGCCTCACTGTTTGAATGTCCACTTTGTATGTTTTAATTTTGTAACTTGAATAACTATATCCAAGAAGACAATATGTAATGTATCAAATAGTGGTTTATTACTCTTTATTTTTTTTGAAATTCTGTATTGTTTCTACCCTTTTTTCTGTTTTGCTTCCCCCCTCTTTAAATAAAATTAAAAAAAACTTATAAGATAGTAAAAAGTCAGTGGATGAAAAAGGATTACTATTTGTTCTTCTGTCAACCTGTTCACTAAGCACTGTTCTGTTACAGAAACTGGATTTAAGGGTACACCAGGATACAGGACAAAGCACTTGCTACATCTTCTGTACTGGTCCCAGCTAAGTTTAGGCCACTGAATCTGTGAAGGCCTGGACTTTTTTCCCAGATGAGACTGAATTCTTTGAAGGGAGATATAGCTCTCTATCACTGACTTAAATTGAAAGGTGACACCATTTGATCTCCTGATTTTGTCAATATATTGTGGTCTCTTCATGTTTGACCTTCATTACCAAAATGTGGCTTCATCTGTTTCAATCCACTGACCTGAATCCTCTTCAAAACAGATCATAATGTCAGAACTCACTTTTTAAATTTTTATTTTAAATAAGATAAAACAAAAGAGGACAGAACAAAGCAAATCAGAACAGAACAATGTAAGCAACACAGCACTTCACAACAAGACAATATTAACAGTAATATTAACAGTAGTTACCATAATGTCTCTTTCCTTTAAAATAGTTTAGCATATCTTCACATACATTAATATCAAACAGAACAAAGCGGTATAAAACCACTCAAGATAATGAAGATATTACAGGACATTCAAAAACAAATAACAGAAAATGAACAATGGTTACTATAATATATCATTTTCCATAAAAATTTTATTTATACTATCACACATATTAAAATTCAGTAAGACACAACATGATAGAACCAATGGAAATAGAAGAACAAAAGCATGGTAGGGCTTCACAGCAAGATGATATTAAATCAGGAATGACTGCTATAATGTCTTGTTTTCTTTAAAGTAGTTGTTCACACAATCACACATAGGAAGATCAAACAAAACAGAATAAAACCATTCTAACCAATAAATTAAAACATTATAAGACTTCAAAGCAATGTAATGGGGAACCATGATTACCAAAAAACCTTATGTACTCTTAAAATTTCTTATACTAGGGTATTTATACGTGTGAGTTTGATTTATTTTGCTTATGAGTATGGTCTCAACTTGCATCCATTTATTTACAAATATCTCAATGTGATCATTCTTTATAGCTGAATAGTACTCCATTGTATAAAAAAGACACATTTTTTTTATCCATTCCTCAGTTGATGGGCATTTAAGTTGTTTCCAAATCTGGCTATTACACATAGCTATTACAAATAGTATCTTTTAATCTATTCCATTGATCTTCATGTCTGTCTTTATTCCAGTACCATGCTGATTTTATTACAGAAGCTTTGTAGTATAACTTCAAGTCAGGGATTGTGATGCCTCCTGCCTTGCCTTTACTGCTTAGAATTGCCTTTGCTATTCTAGGTCTCTTCTGGTTCCAGATGAATTTTAGGAGTGATTTCTCTAGATCTATAAGGCATGTTTGTGGTATTTTGATTGGGATTGCATTGAATCTGTATGACAATTTTGGGAGAATGGCCATTTTCACAATGTTTTTTCTTCCTCTCCATGAACAACGGATGTCTTTCCATTTTCTGAGGTCCACTTCAATTTCTTTTTTCATGATATTATAATATCCCTAAATAGAGCTTTTACTTCTTTTGTTAGATTGATTCCCAATTATTTCATGTTTTGGATGCTATTATCAACAGTGTGACTTCTCTTATTTCTCTCTCAGTGATTTTGTTGTTAGTGTATAGGAATACTATTGATTTTTGAGTGTTGACTTTTTTTTTTTTTTTTTGCCTTTTTGAGACAGGGTCTTGCTATACAGTTCAGGCTGGCCTTGAGCTCACTTTGTAGCCCAGGCTGGTCTCAAACTCGCAATGATCCTCCTGCCTCAGCCTTCCGAGTGCTGGGATTACAGGCATGAGCTACCATGCCCGGCTGAGTGTTGACTTTGTATCCAGCTACATTACAAAATTTATTTCTTATACCTAGGAGTCTTTCAATGGAGTTTTGGGGTCTTCTATGTAGAGTATAATTTCATCTACATATAATGATAATTTAACTTCCTCTTTTCCTATCCTTACTCCTTTTATTTTTCTCTCTTATCATAGATGGCCTTTATCATATTGAGGTAAAGAATATCTATTCTGGCTGGGGATTTAGCTCAGTGGCATAAGCACTTTCCTTGGAAGCACACGGTCATGAGTTCAGTCCCTGGTACCAATTTTTAAAAAAAGAGTATCTATTCCAATTCTCTGTAAGGTTCTTATCATGCATGAGTGTTGAAACATATCAGAAGTTTTTTCTGCATCTATAGAAATGATCATGTAATTTCATGGCTGTATTGATATGGTGGATTACATTTATTGATTTATGTATGTTAAACCATCCCTGCATACCTGGGATGAATCCCACTGGTCATGGTGTATAATCTTGATGATTTTCTGCATCCTGATTGCCAATATTTTATTGAGAATTTTTACATCTATGTTCATTAGGGAGACTGGCTTGTGGTTCTCTTTTTCAGTTGGGTCTTTCTCAGGTTTTTGTACTATAGTAATATTTGCTTCCAGGAATGATTTAGGGAGAATTTCTTCCCTTTCAGTTTCATTGAAGAGTTTGAGGAGTGTCAGCATTAAGTCTTCCTTGAATTTCTTGTAGAATCTGCAGTGAATCCATCTGGGCCTGAGCTCTTCTTTGTTGGTAAGGACTTAAGTACATTTTCAATTTCATTAATAGAAATTGGGTTATTCAGCAGTTTTACATCTTCCTGACCCAGCTTTGGTAGTTCATACATTTCTAGGAATATGTCCATTTCTTCTGTGTTATGAAACCTATGAGAGTAGAGGTTTCCAAAATAGGTGTTGATAATCTTCTGTATTTCCAGAGCCTGTGGAAATACCTTTTCATTCCTTAATGCATGAATATGAGTTTTTTTCTTTCTTTTTAAAAATAAGGCTGGCTAAGGGCTTATCATTTTTATTTATTCTTTCAAAGAACCAACTCTTCAATCCATTGATTCTTTGCATGTATTTTTTTCTTCTCTCTATTGCATTAATTTCTGCTCTGATCTTTATAATGTCCTCCCTTCTTTTGGTTTTGGGCTTGATCTTTCTGATGTTGCATCTTTACCTTTCCACTCTGTTTAATTGTCTGCCTTTCTTAGTGCTTTTTTTAATATGTGTACCTAGAATGTCTTTTAGTATTCTTTACATGGTTGGTTTGGTGATAATGAAGTTCTTTAGCCATTCTTTGTTGTGGAAGTATGTTATTTCTCCATCTATTTTGAAGGACAGTTTTTCAGAGTACATCAGTCTGGGCTGGAAGTCGTTTTCTTTTATGGTCTGAAATATTTTACTCCACCCTCTTATTGACTTCATTGTTTGTATTGAGAAGTCTGCTGTGATTCTGATAGGTTTTCCCCTATAGGTGATCTCTCTTTTCTCTCTAACAGCTTTTAATGTTCTATTCTTATGTTGGATTTCTGGGATGGTGATTATTATATGTCTGGATGTAGTTTTCTTTTGGTTATGGCTATTTGGAGTCCTATATGCTTCACTGATCTGTGTGTCAGTTTCCATTCTCATGTTTGGGAAATTTTCAGCTATTATTTCTGTAAATTGCCTGCTGATATCATTTGCATTGTCTCCTTCTTTTTCATTTATCCCTATCAATCTTATGTTGGTTTTCTTTATACCAACTTCAATTGTTATTTCCTGATTCCTCGTTATTTTTTAAAGATCTTTCCTTTGCTGTTCACTAGCTGCAATCTTGTCTTCAAGGTCTGAAATTCTACCTTCACTTTCATTGATGCAGTTTTGCCAACTTTCAATGGAATTTTTGATTTCCTATATATCTCTTTGAATTTCCTTCATGCATTCTGTTTGTTTCTTATATTGTTCATTTAAGGTTTCCATCTTTTTACATTGTTCCTCTAATTTTTTAACTGTGTCTTCTTTAGATGTGTTCAGCATTTTTCTCATTACATTTATCATTTCTTTTTTTTTACCTTGGAGTTTATTTCTGATTTGAGTTGTTTTATAGCTTCCTGCAGTTGTTTCTTTTTTTCAGTTGCTATCACTTCAGGCATTTCAGTTGTATGGCTTATATTTTTTTCTATATACTTGGCTCCTAGACTTGCTTGGGATGGGCTGGAGGTTTGAGATTGCCTTTTGGTCTTTTGTTTTGTCATTTTCCTATATTTATGGGTTTTGAGCAATGCTCCAAAGCTTCCTGTGGGCATGTTCAAAATCACCTCGTGCACTTTTGGCCCTTGGGAATGAATGGAGGTCACTGAGTGTGGCCCAGCCAGGCCCACAGAACATCCCATGCCTCCTCTGTTGGTTCAGGAAGCTGGGTGGGCTCCTAATTGATGGAAGTGATGGTCCAAAGCTCTCCCTGAGGGAGCACAAGTGTGCTGGAACTCACCTCAAGTGCCCTCAGCTTCCTGGATTGAAAGAAGGTTGCTAGACGTGGTCCAGTCAGGCCTGTGGAAACTCGTGTGCCACCTCTTGTGTTTCAGGAAGCTGGGCGGGCTTCTAACCACTGGGAACCATGGTCCAAAACTCTCCCTGAGCCAGCAAAGCCCACTGGAACTCACCTCACACACCCTCAGCTCCCCAGATTGAAAGAATGTTGCTAGGCATGGTCCCCAGAACTCACTTTTTAATTACAGAATTGAGGCTGCTTTTACAGTTGGGTAGGACTTAACCCATTTATCTGTAAAAGATCCTACAACTATTTGTAAGGATAAATCATTGCAGGGGCTCTACATTCACACATAGGAAGAAACAGCTGGTTCATTTTTCACTCAAGTCACTGGCTGAATTACATTGTTCCCTTAAGGTATATGTCATATTTTCAGAATTCCATATTTTTCTCCAGCTTCTTCACAGGTGTGGAAAGACCTTCAGTTTTCTGTGTGTCCTTATTCTGGATTGCTCCTGAGTTTTGCAGCAAAGGTGTCCTTGACCAGACTGCCATAGATACTTTTTTGGCAGCCATTGGGGAAGTCTTAGGATAAATAATGTGCAGGTTCTTCTCTTGACTTGCAAAGAGTTTATGAACCTATCTGCTACCTTAATCCCTCCTCAGCTCTTTCAAGCACAACAACTGCAGTTGAGTCTAGCTGTGGTTTCTTCTTGGCCTCCAGCCTGCATAGCCTGCAGTTCTCTACCTGCAGCTACATGATATTGATCCATGTTAGTCAACCCATAAGTTACCTCCCATGACCTTCATTAAGGTATCTAAGGACTCTGGATTACTCCTACCACTGTAGCTGAGTGGGAGAGAATAACAAAGCCATTTCTCTGCCTAATGTTTTCATGCTATTGACTTTACTCTGACAGAGCTTTTGTGGATGGCTCATCTCTTCTTCACGGACTAAAACCAAAGTGAGCAGTAATTTCTCTTACCTTCATAAGCCAAACCAAACTCGGGTTATGCTATGTATTACTCTCATTTCTGTCTTTTCTTTATAAAAAACAACACAGCACAACACAATCAAAACAAAAAGAAACAAAACAAATCCTTTGAAAACATTTGGCTCTATGCATTGATTCCCTTTCCTTTCTTTCTCTTTCTCTTTCTCTTTCTCTTTCTCTTTCTCTTTCTCTTTCTCTTTCTCTTTCTCTTTCTCTTTCTCTTTCTCTTTCTCTTTCTCTTTCTTTCTTTCTTTCTTTCTTTCTTTCCCTTTCTCTCTCCCTCTCTCTTTGTCTCTCTCCTTTCTCTCTTCTTTTTCTCCTTACCTTTTTCCTTTCCCAATCTCCCATTCCCTCCTTCCCTCTCTCCCTCTTTCCTTCCTTCCTTCCCTCTCCTTCTTCCCTTCCTCCCTCCTTTTTTCCATCCTCCCTTCTTCCCTTTCTTTTACTGGAGATTAAACCCAGGACACATGCAATGAACTATATTCCCAAACTCTTTTATTTATTCATTTTTATTTTGAGATAGGAAAACTCACAACCTTACTTAGAGCCAGATCTCCATAAGTTGTTTGGGATAGACTCAAAATTTTGATTCTGCTACATCAACCTCCTAGAATTCTGGGATTACAGGTGTGCATCACTACATTACCATGGCCTTTTTTTTTTTTTAGCTGAATTTACTACAATCAGGCTTTATGCCTGAAACACTAAGAGTGTCTATGGGTGATCATCATATGGTTCCAAGTGCTAAATTTGAAACTTATTTGAACTACCTGAAGGATTTGAAATAATTGATTATTCTATCATCCTTGGAGCATATTTATCCTTGGCTTCCAAGATATTACACACTTTGTTTACCGCAGACCACAAAGGCTGCTCCTTTCAAGTCTCCTTTGGTGTTTTTTGCTAATTTTTCTGAATTCTCTAATCTCTAGTGCTAAGACATTTGACTTCTTCTCCCTTTACATGTAGTTACTTGGTGATATTATCCTACCTCATGGAATTGAATGTCATCTATACCAATAGCTTTCAAATTTATATCTTGGGGCAAAACCTTTATTTTCATTCCATAATTATATAATCAAATACCTGATGGAGACAACTTTGAGGCAGCCCTGATAAATTTTAGAATTAGTCAGTTGGCTTTTCTATATTAACTTATGAGTCTGTCCCATGTCTAAGTGACTGTCCTGATGAGCCAGTGGCTGGATGCAGAAACAGAACTCTCCATACCCACAGTCACACAAGAGGCCTGCGGTGGCTTGTGACATTGTGACATCTCTGAAGACAAGATAACATCACAGTTGAGGACACTTACTCACATTCAGGATTCCAGGACAGTAACTGCCAACCTCAGAGATGAAACAGTTCTGTCATTAAGTAGAGATCTACTTCTTGGAATGTCTCTGAGCCAGTTTCAAAAGACCTTGCTCACTGTTGTGCCTTCTACCTCAGCCTGCACATGCATTTCTCTGCATGTCCCAGCTATGACAGACCCAATAAAGGGAAGAGAATTCAGTGAGGTCTTTGCCTTTGCCATAAGAGCTCTGACCTTCCAGGACCCCTGAATGCCATATTTCTCTTGTCTATTATCTTTTGTCCTTCACTGTACACTCTTCAATAAGATTGGGAGACTGGCCAGCTCCCAGTAAGTATCAACTCATTATTTAGGTGTTTCATAGACAGCTCAAATTTAAGCTGAACTCCTTTCAACACTGTTTACAAATCAACACCATCTTCTTATTTGGTTCTTTAAAATAAGCTATGTTAACCTTTGAATCTTGTCATTCCTTGTGGGTGAATAGCCTGTCTAGTAGGTTTACTCTTAAAAACTGCCTATTGAATACGTAAAGTTTAAACCATCCCAGTGCTCGTCCAAACCATGTGAAATAAAACAAAGCAAAGAGAGAAGGCAGATAATTTATTTCACCCCAGTGTGGTCCAAACCATGAGAAAATTTTGATTGTTGCAATAGCTTCCTAACTGGTTCTCCTGTTCATATCTTTGACTTTTCTCCTGTTTTCGGTGAAGCTACAAGAATGAGAAAATTATTCTGTAGGACACCAAAGAGGTGGACACCTGACTGTCTGCTTTTGATAAAACTCAGGCAAAATATATTTTACTTCATAAAAAATAACAATGTACATCATGCCTTTCCTATGTTCAGGTCCCCTAAGCCTGAGCCAGAAAAACTATGCTGCTTTAATCATACTGAGCCCCATGTCCTCAAATGTAGAAGTTCTACATTTTTGTACAAGTTCAGGAAGGTAAACTCTAATTTAGCTAGTGTAAAAAAATGTAAAGCATTTTTCTAACATGTGCTCAGTTTTGTAAACAGTCAAGTGGTGCTTTCAGGAGAACTATGTCTTTGCAGAGAATCGGTCCAGGAATAAGCCTGAAATATTATTTACTGTTTTCATGATCTCCATAGCATCACTTTACTTTTGACTAATTTAATTGTCAAATGCAGAGAGAGGAAACCCTTTCTCTAAAATGATTAGCACTGCTGCGCGTGGTGGCACAGGCCTGTAATCCTGGAACTCAAGAGGCTTAGCCAGGAGGATCACTGTAATTTGAGACTAGTTTGGAGTACATAGTGATTTCAAGGCCAGTATAAACTACAGAGTGAGACTATGTCTCAAAAAACCAAACCAAACAAACAAACAAACATCCCCCTCCCCAATACCCCATAAACAACAACAATAAAAACTATTACTAAAGTGATCAATTAATAAGAAAGGTCTAGTAAGGTGGAGGATAAAGAAAAACAAAGTATATGTTTTAAAAACCTCCTATTTTGGCTGTTAAGTATATGGATGTACATTTATCTGGTAATCTTTTGATGTAGGGACAAATCTTTTTCAGAATATAGCTTTAACTTATAGTTCTATTCTTGGTTTGGCTTAAGATCTGTTCTTTTTGGTTGGGGATTTTTGAAGTGGAGTGAGAAATTAGAGACACTTTTGAAAGTGATAGAGTGCCTAGTTTTCACAGTTAATATCTCATTTCCTGGTAATTTGCATTGATCTTAACTACACCTGAATTGACATCGCTGTTTTTTGGAAAGTCACACTGAAGATGCAGAAATGCTTAGTTTTAGTTAATTATAAATGCTTCATGTGTATTTTGGTTTGATACATGATGTGTACTTTGCCAGCCACATATCAAGTAGAGCAGATGTCACCATGTTTGGTAAACCTGCAGCTCAGCTGATGGAAACAGAGGCTATGGGTGAACAGTAGAAGAAATTTACCAGTGGTTGGTGCTTAGATGTCTGAGTATGTCAGTTTATTTTACAGAATAGACATTGTCATTTCATCTATGAAGTTATTTCAGTGAACTCTTACTGTACTCTGATGTTTCTGTTAATGTTGTTTTATTTCCAGACTTTTTTTTTTGCTTCATGTTTTGTGCTTTATTTGATGTATAAGAGTCTATGACAGTTATGGCTTTTGAACCTCATCCTTTTATTCGTAAAAGGAATATTATTTGTTTCTTTGAAATTTTGACCTTAAATTTGAATTAGTCTTATTGATACTACAACCTCTTGTTATCCTCTTTATCTCTTTGTTTTGTTTTATTTTATGACTCATGTTTCTTTAACATTTTTTCCCTTTTATTAATTTAGAAGACCTCTAAATTGCTGGAGATTGATTCTAAGACTTAAAAAATGTTTTTGAATTCTGTGTTACTCAAGGTGCAAACTTTAATAACTACTGACTTTATAGTAAGATGAAGATTTGGCAAACTACTAATTTAATTTTCCCTTATTTAAATTTTATTTTGTACCTGGGTTTTCCACAATTGCTATTGTATTACTTTATATTTGTTATAGCTTGTATCTAGATGTGCCCACAAAGCCTCATGAGGTTATTAGTGGGGAGTTCCTAAAGTGGCCGGTAGCATATTTGAATGTGGATTAAGGATGTGGTATTTGGGTTAAGGATGTAGATAATGGAAGCCCCACTTGGGCACCTTGTACCCTGGATGTAATATAAGGGGACAGAAAGAAGGCAGGCTGTTGCTGCTCACTGCTTGGTGCTTTCTGCCTGCCACACCATCAACTGTTTCCCTCCTATAACCCCTTTGTTATGCCTCCTTGTTCTGGAGCGAGCAGACTATGGACTGAAAACTTTACAAACTGTGAGCTAAAATAAATCTTTCCTGTTTTAATTTTGGGTACTGGATATTTTGTCTCAGCAATGAGAAAAGTAACTAAGACAAATATATTATATTATATTATATTATATTATATTATATTATATTGTTATATTATATTATATTATATTATATTATATTATATTAAATACCCAGTACCAGATTTGTCATTTATGTGCTATGTAGAGTTATATCTTGATTTTTTGGTATATATCATTAGTTTCTTTTCTCTTGAAATGGCACTTAAGCGATATACTTTCTATGTTTTAAAATGAAAATTTTCTATTTTTTTGTCACTTTCCCCAAATGGCAATTTTGCAATCGATAGATTTTATGAATCAGAGATATTTCCTTTTAATATCTGCAAATGTTGATAGAAGTTAACTAATATTTAATGAAGGAGAAAAAAATTGTGATCAGATTGTTCTTGTTAATGCTTGCAGGATTTTTTTTGGTACTCAAAATTTAATGGTTTCAACAGGTTGAATTAAGATGCCAGGTTTTATTAAATAATTTCATTTAATTTTTACTTATTTCAGTATTATCTCTTTCTTTCTTAGTATTGCTGAAAGATTGCCAATTTTATTCTTCTTTTAAAAATGAATTCTTACTTCAGTTAATCTTTCTTATGTCTTCTGGTTTCTATTTCATTTATTTCTCCTTTGGTATTTATTGTTTCCTTCTTTTTGATAACTTAGCTTCTTCTTTTTTTCCTGTTCCTTTGATGTGCAAAGATAAGTAGTTTATTTCAGCAACCCCTACCTCCACGTGGGGCCTTGTTGCTGTGAACTTTTCAGAACTGCTGTTGCTTATCCCATACAATTTGGTATGTGCTGTATTTACCCTTTTATGTCTGTGCATATTTAATTTCCCTTTTGAGTAGTTTTTTAATTTGACCAGAAAAGTGTTATTTTGATATGTTATGGGTATTATTTCTATCCATCTGATCCGTTTTCTACTAAAAATCTTATTATTGTGTACTTACTGTATTTCTGTGTGGGTTCTCGTCTTTCACCTTTCCTTATCTTATATTCTAGGTTTAAACCTTTAAATACCATTATCAGAAACAGGTTTTTATCTTTGACACTTTTGATATCATTTTTCTTTTTTAGCAGAGTCTAACTTTGGATAGGTCCTAGTATCATTTTATGGTTTTCAGAGATTGTAAGAGTAATAAAACCTCAAAAGTGTAATTGCTATTGTAAAAAAGAGAGGAAAAGAAAGTGCTCTAAGGGATATAACTGCATGTCGGTTTGAGTGTGTAAAATAGATGACCATATTGCTGAATCTTTGTTGGATCTTTGAGCAGAACTGTTTGTAGTCTCACTGTCTGAATGTCTACCATGTATCCTTTAATTCTGTAACTTGAACAACTACATCCAAGATGACAATATGTAATTTATCAACTAGTGATTTCTTAGTGTTTTTTTCTTTTTTCTTTTTCTTTTAGAATTCTGTATTGTTGCTACCCTTTTTTCTTTTGCTCTTTTTCTCTTCAAATAAAATTTTAAAAATGCATAATTGCTATTGTAAAAAAGAGAGGAAATAGGAAGTGCTATAAAAGATATAACTGCATGAATATTTAAGTGTACAGGATTGATAACCATACTTCTAAGTTCTTGTTGGATTGTTGAACAGATCTGTTTGCAGTCTCACTGCTTGAATGTCTACTTTGTATACTCTAATTTTGTAACTTGAACAATTATTTCTAAAAGGACACTATGTAATTTATCAACCAGTGATCTCTTACTGTTTATCTTTTTTTGAAATTCTGTAATATTTCTACCTTTTTTCTGTTTTTTTTCTCTTTAAATAAAAAAATGTTCCTTTTCTTCAAGTATAGCTGTTTGCTACTTTTAATTTATTTTATTTAATTTCCTGGGAGACAAAAATATTTTTAGCTGTCTTTAATTAAACTTTGTTCAAAAGCATGCTTTCTGTGTGTGTGTGTGTGTGTGTGTGTGTGTCTGTGTGTGTGTGCGTGTGCATGTTACATTTAGTTCATTTTTCTGTTGTAGATTTTTCCAAGCCTTTATTCCATGTATCTGTTTCATGATAGAATTTCCCTCATTGGCAGTTATCTGTCAAGACGTGGGATCATAATGTATTTTAAAAATGAATAGAACAAAGAAAATCACCACCTTTCTACAAGGCAGAGTTAAGTATGAAGGTTTTTTAAAAAGGGGAAATTGAGAGTGATTGTGAAATGACTGATAAAGTAAAAAAATGAATAAAGCATGTAGACCTAGTTACAGAATTCATTTGGAAGGTGGTTTCTGGAAAGTAAAATGCATAAGCTACCAGTGGCTATGATCTTATTCTCCAACCCAAGAACCTACTGTGATCACAGAAGAATATTAAAAACAGGGATGAAAACAAAACAGGAATCCCCACAAGTTATAATACAGATTGAAAAAAATAAAAGAAATTGCAAGTCATTATACAACTTCTTTTCAGTAGAAATCAAAGCAGCATTTTAAGATCTAAACAAAAAAATGTTAGTGACATGTTTTAATTTGAAGCAGTAAAGGCTAGAGAAATTATGTTGCTGTATAAGACAGAAGAGACAAGCAGAGTTCTGCTCCTGGAAGCAGCTAAGGCCACGAAGCAGCACCTACAATGAAGCATTCACCAAACTGCAAAAAGATGTGGGAAGTGACACTCGCACAACTGAGC
This sequence comes from Hydrochoerus hydrochaeris, assembly GCA_004027455.1. Taxonomy (NCBI): domain Eukaryota; kingdom Metazoa; phylum Chordata; class Mammalia; order Rodentia; family Hydrochaeridae; genus Hydrochoerus; species Hydrochoerus hydrochaeris. The sequence continues at coordinate 197,015 of PVLA01002935.1, read as the reverse complement.
AAAAAGAAAATTCAATGAAAGGATGACGTGTAGCCAAAATTTCTGGAATTGAAGGCTAACTAAAGAGAAACAAAATAAGCAAAACTAACTGTTTGGTGTAGTAGTTTCAAGAGTTATTAAGAATAAAATTTTTGGAAAGTTATCATAAAGGCAGATGTTGTATTCCTTTATCCTTGTTGATACCTAAACTTACCACGTTTATCTATGCAACTTAGCTTTTCACTTACGGTTCGGAAGGCATAATTATGAGAGCTCAGTAACTCAAGAGAAGAATGAAGGAGAATTCACTGATGCTGTATTTGGAACACATGGCAGACTTGCATAACGTCTTACTAGTATAAAGTTAGTACTATAAAAACACACACACACACACAAATCTGCAACATTAAAATGAACCCCAAAGTAACAAACTGTCACAAACCCACGGCATTTTGCCTTTTGGGACATTTCAATAATTATGTTTTTCCCCTTTTAGCTACGCTTATTGTCTAGTTCCTCCTCTGTTTCATCTGTCTTGAAAATAATAGCGGGACAATTCTCTTTAAACACGCCTCATAGTTCTTGAAATTATTAATGATTAGAAAACTATTACTAAACTATGGAGTAAATAATTGTTTTCTGCTTCTTATGGATTTATTACTTTACTTAAATAATTAAAGCTAGACCAGTAATAAGAACATAATAGATATCCAAAACTATAATTAACTAATAAAATGAGAATATTCTTTTCTTTTTTAGTTTTATGCTACATTGTTAATTTTGGATTCTTTTCCCATCGAGGTATTTGTCTTCTGTATTTTCTCGTAAGGTTCCTAGGAAGTTCAGACCATCTAACAGTATTGAAACTATTTTGCTGAAATGAAATCCTATAAAAAGTGAAATTAATATCTGCTTGACATTTTTGGATTTCTGCTGAGGCTGCTATTTATAAATACGAGGAAAATATTTTCTGCATTTTTGAATTATATATAGAAAGGGAAGCCCATTTATACTATGAAAAGTACATCAACTCTAAATATTCTACATTTATGCATTAGGCATTGGAGCCGTATATTTCAAATTTGTTTCAAGAAGGAAAATTAACTTTAAGAGAGATGATGCAGTGTTATATGAACGGTTGTGCAGCAAGAGTAGTATCTGTATTAACATGCTGTTTATACTCCTACTGTTGAAGGAACTCATAAGTTTTGCCTTGATTAGAACATATCATATAGTGAATCAGAAAAGGGAGATTGTTTTGCTAGTAAGAAATATATATACATGAGACCAGTAAAAATGTTCTTCCTATTAAATTTTCTGTATGGAAAATTATCTTTTAAATAACTTGTGAGCTAAGCTAAACTTTTCATGACACTTAAAATTTTTTCCACACCACTTTATTGCAGTGGAATTGATGTCTTCATTTGACGTTAGAGGACCTTCTTTTCCAATCATGCGATGAACTCAAAAGAATTTGAAAAATGTTGCAAAAAGTACTTTTCCTTACAGCCTGTATATCCTACTCTGCTTACAGTTAGCTATTATTTTATTTTTCTTTCTATATCCACTTCCCTTTATTGTAGGATCTTTTTTCTTATATAAGTTAATACACACAGCCAAATATAAAACAGATAATGGTTCAAATTTGCCAAAGAACAATTTTTGCTATGGATGTGAACCTTGAAGATATTTGGAAGCACATCCTTAAAAACTGTGTGTGTGTTTCTTCTGAAAGACATCTGTAAAATTATATATAGTGCATATTCTGTTCTTGTTATTCAAAATATCCTAGAAACATAAGATAGAGTCAAGATTCAAATTTTTGAAACAAACCTGCTGAAATATGCATTAGTAAGTGTTACTGGTTTTGCTTCTAAAATTTTCAGACAATAGGTGTTGGATTTGATGGCAATATTCAGAAGTAAATTTAAACTTCTACTTATTGTGGTAACAAAACAAATTAATGCATATAAATATGTATTTTACATAAAATAAAGTATTGACATTAATGTATATTGAAAGTATTTGTACTTATAAACCCTATTGTATCATGATATGATATTTTAAGTTATATCTCTTAGTTTTCCATTTGTTACTGGGACAGAACATAACTAAAAGTAGGAAAAGTTTATTCTGGCTCAGTTTCAGAAGTTTCAGTCCATGATTGGTTGTTAACAAAACAAACATCATGGTGGAAAGATATGGTAGAGAAAAGCCTCATAACATGATTAACACAAATACAGTAGGTTTAAAAGAGCCGGAGAAAAAGATTCCATGGGCCAGATATAGATCCCAAAGTTATACAGCTGTGAACCATTTCTCCAACTAGGCCTCACCTTCCAGTAGCTCATTCTGCCCAGAACTCATCCAAGGCTTGACCTACTGATGATGATAAGACCTTCACCATCCAGTCATCTCTCCTGGAGTCTCTTAATACAGTCAAGGTGACAATAGAGTTCAACTAACACAAAATAATTATTTTAATAGTAAATATAATCTAAAATTGTATGATTTTACGTTGGTTAAAGTTTAATGAAATATATATATCATGCAAATTTCTCATTTTTGTAAAATTTTTTAATGGGAGAAACTCTCTATAATTTAGATGGAAGCCATTGAGTCCCAGCACCCACATCTTGGTTGTCTGACTTAGGTCTAGTCAACCAGAGCACGGTGTTCTGCCTTCATTCCCAGCTATAGTAGTGTATTCAGAGCTGAACATATGAGTCTAATGGAGAATTCTTCATAATATAGAAAGAGGGTTAATATTAAATTATCTTTCTTTCAAGGACATATCTAGAACATATAAAGAGTTTAAAAATATCAGGCCCCCAGAATTTGAAGACCCAGTCCAAAAATGGGCATCTGAGATAAACATACACTTCTCAGATAAAAAGGTACAAATGGCAAATAAATATGTGAAAAAATGTTCAAACTCTTTAGTCATTTGAGAGATGCAAATTAAAACAGCACTGAGATTCCATCTCACTCCAGGAAGAATGGCTATCATCAAGAAATCAACCAATAATAAAAGCTGGTGGGGCTATGGGGCAAAAGGAATCTTCTGCACTGTTGGTGGGAGTGTAGACTGGTGCAATTGCTGTGGAAATCAGTATGGAGATTTTTTTTAAAAACTAGGACTGAACGTTCCATTCTACCCAGCTATTCCTCTTTTGGGTATCTTCCCAGAAAAATTAAAAACATACCACAGCAGTATATACACACTCAGGTGTATAGCAGCACAATTTGTAATAGTTTAATCTTGGAAACAAACCAAATGTTCATCAACCGAGGAACAGATAAAAAAGATGTGTTTTAAAAACATATATAATGGAATACTACTCAGCCATACAGAAAGATAAAGTTGAGACTTTCTTAGGTAAATGGATGCAACTCAAGATCATACTCATAAGTGAAATAAATCAGACCACATGTGTAAACATTATGTTGCATTACTAGTGTGAGATTTTGAAAGAGTAAATAAGATACAAAATGTACTATAGATATTGTGAATGGAAAAGAAATTGTCCAAAAGAGAAGAAAAAAATTATTATGGTAGAAAGAGGAAAGGAAAGAAAGGAAAAGGAAAAAAATATATATATATATACACACACACACACACGGCAGTTAAGATAGTTATATAGTTGGTTTCTCTTGGTTCATTGAGGGGAAAATTTTGTGCTAGTAATATTTTTGAACAATGTTTCATACCTATATCTTGTACTCTGAAAAACTCTTGTGAATATAACAATGCACAATGTGTTGATTGTTATTCTCCTATTAGCCTGTTTTAAACTCTTTTATTGTTATTTTTTACTTTTTTCTGTTTAGAATAAAAAGTTTTTGTTTCTATGATTCTTTTCAAAAAAGCAGAAAACATGTTAAATATGCTGTTTTTTTATGTTGGAAACAAAATTCTTTTCTCTCTCTCTCTTTTTTTTTTTTCTTTTTGACAGGATTTCACTATGCAGTTCAGGCTGGCCTTGAGCTCCCTTTGTGGTCCAGGTTGGCCTTAATCTCACAGTGATTCTCCTGCCTCAGCCTCCCAAGTGCTGGGATTACAAACATGTGCCACCATGCCCAGCAAAATTATTTTTTCTTGTGATAAAATTTAGATACCAAAAAGTTCTTAGTGATTTTTCTGATTTATAAATATTCTAATATGAATATATTCTTTTCATGTCACCTCTTTGGGTCATTTGAGTATAACACTTTGTATACAAGCAAAAAAGTCAATATGTTTAATATTAATATTTTCTTTATCAATCTTATAAATTAAAGTAAGTTCCCTATAGACCTAAATTTGGTACAGGCATGCTTAAAAATTAAAAATTAGGTTTCTGACACATTTCATGAGTTAACACAAATAACTACTGCCTGTGATATTAGGTCATCATTATTCATTGATCCTTTCTCTTATGGTGAATTTTCTTAAACATTTGAATAAACTCCCTTTCTTTCAATATACTTTGTGGAGGTATATTCAATTATTCCTTATTTTCTGTGTACCTTTTATCTTTATAGCATTTTGAATGAATAAAAAAGACCGTACTTTTTACATCAAAAAACCTCAATTTAGTTAATTTTTTGGTCTTCTCTTCCTCTCTGCCATAGCTCCTGTTGAATTATAATTTATTTAGTAGAGCTTGTAAAGTCACACCCCACACATTTAAGAAAATTAATCACTCTATGTCCATGGGTAGGAAGTAATGTTGTTTGTGAAGCATTAATCACTGTATTTCTTGTCATGAATAATACATTTATATTCTCTGCTGTACTTTATCCAGTAATATGTTTATGCAGCATGCTTGCCCTTTTGCATGCATATGGGAGTTTTTATGATGTATTGTGTATGCATAGGTAGTTAGTTTCATTTATTTCTTTTTAGCATCTATGATGGAATCATTTTGCAGTGAATTTGCAAAGTGATAGTTATGCTTAGGTACATTAGGTTCTTTATTAAAAGACAAACCTGATCCTAACTTTTCCTGGGATGGGGGTTCCATTACAAATAGTCATTTGCATGCCATATACCTATTTAAAAATCATAAATCAAGTTAACAAAATTAATTATAATATGTATGGGACCATATTAGAATTAGACCACATTAGAATTAGACCATATTAGAATTAGAAGCTCTTAGAACACAGGCAAGCCAGACATGCAGCCTGTCAATTTTTAATTCTCTCACCCAGCTCCATCCTGGATTACGTGGTGCTTGTGTTGTATGCACAGATGTGCATATTTCAGTCCCCACGGGCAACCTGCACTCATAGCTGCCTCCTTCCACACCTCAAGGCCTCAAGTTCCACCTCTCAGCATGGCAGTGTCCTCACCAGTGTGGAAGAATCTATGTGGACATGAACAGAATGTCCAACCACTGCTCAGTCCAGTGGCTCTTTTGTTTAGGCAGAACTTCTGAGACTCCAACTCAATCACTGATATTACATTTGCTTTATTTGGTTGCATTGCTTTAACGGTGGCAGTTTTGTAGCGTCTGCCATTCACAGCGCACTGTTGTTGTTCATAGTGTTTCAGTACACTGTGCAATGGCACCCAGAACTTCGTACGCTTATCTCGCTATAACTGAATGCCCATTGACCCACCTGTCTGCATTGTCCTTCCTCTCTCTCTATCTTTGGTAACTCCCATTCTATTCTCAACTTCTCTGAGTTTGATTTTTTAATATTTCACCTAAAGTTGAGATCATACAGTATTAATCTTTTGTGCCTGACTTATTTCAGTTAATATAATAATCTCTATTTCCACCATGTCGTTCTAATTGATGAAATTTCATTCCATTTTTAAGATTAAATAACATTCCATCGTGCATATACACCACATTTTCTTTAAACAGTCGTTAGTCAACACTTTGCAAGGATCGTATTTCTCCAGATCCTCACCAGTGTCTGTTTTCTTTTGTCTTTTTTGATAATAGCCATTCTTGAATAGTTGACAATCCATGGTTTTGATTTGCATTACCCTGGTGGTTAATAACATTGAGTATTTTTTTATATAAATTGTGGTCATTTGTATATCGTCTTTTGAGAAATATCTATTTAGAATAATTTTTCATTTTTAAGTTACATTTTTCTCATTACTTAAAAGCTGAATACTCTGATCTTTATCTTTTGTCATGTATATAATCTGCAAATGCTTTGCCCCATTTCATACTTTGTGTCTTGACTCTGTTGCTTGTTGCCTTTGCTGAACAGAAACATCCCTATGAGTATATTTTTACTATTGTTTTCTATGCTTTGGGGGTTTTGTGTAAATAACCTCTTGCTCATTCCAATATCCCTGAAGCATTTACCTTATGTTTTTGTAATACTTTATAGTTTCAGTTTTACTCCTAAAACTTTAATCCATTTTGATCAATTTGTTTTTATGACAGGTGAGAGAGAGAGTAGGATATATTTTCATTCTTCATATAGAAAAAATTTCCAGCAACATTTATTGAAAAGATTTTTCTCCTCCAATGCATTCTTAATACTTTCATCAAAAACAAGTGGTCATAGATGCGTGGATTTACTGTTAAGCTGTGGATTCTATGTAATTGGTTTATGAACCTGTCAATGTTTAGATGCTGTTTAGATGCTATTTAGGTGACTGTAACTTTGTAGTATATTTGGAAATCAGGTAGTATAATGCTTCCTACTTTGTTCATTTTATTCGAGATGGCCTTGTTTATTCAGGATTTTGTGTTCATCGTTTCATACATACACTTTAGGATTTTTGTTTTTTCAATTCTGCGAAGAAAGTATCAGAATTTTAATAGACATTACCTTCAATTCATAATGCTTCAGGGTGCTGAGAACATTTTAGCAATATTGATTCCTCCAATTCAAGAACATGGGATACTCTTCTTTTTCATCCTCTTTGATTTAGTTCATCAGTATTTTATAGCTTTCTCTGTATAATACAATAAACTTTTATGGTTAAATAGAGTTTCATGTTTTGTAGCTCCTGTAAATGGGATTTCTTTTTCTTTTTCTTTTTCTTTTTTTTTCAGTGCTGGGATAGAGCCCTTCACCCTGAGTGAGCTACTTTTCTAGGCCCTTCAAACTTCATCAAAATTTAATTTTAAGATAGGGCCTTAACTAGATTGTTAAGTTTCCCAGGCTGTACTAAAACTTGTGTTGTCTTGCCTCAGTTTTTTAGGGTGCTGGGTTTATAGGCACATGCCATCATACCTGGTTTGAGATTTCTTTCTTAGTTTTTATGTCAGATAATTTTTTATGTGACAGAGAGAAGTACTAATTATTCTTCTATGTTAATTTTGCATCCTGAAATTTTGAGAATTCAGTTGCTATTCATATCCTATTTTTCTTTTTATTGAGTTCTTGGGTTCTCTGTCTAAAAGATCGTATCTTGTACAAATGGTGATGATTTGATTTCTTCTTTTTTGATTTGGTTCCCTTTATTCTTTGTCTTGACTGCTCTGGCTATGATTTTATTGCATAAAATTAGGCATTCTTTTCTTGTTGCAGATCTTAGAAAGATTTTCCCATTTTTAATAAGGTTATGTTTGTTAATTTTATGTATCCTTTGTTATATTGAGGCAATTCCTTCTAAACATAATTTAAGTGTGTTTTTGTGATGTAGTAATGCTGAATATTACCATGTTCCCATTCTATGCCTATTAATATAATAACATTTTTATAATTTATTTTGTTGTGTCATATTATTGTGACTCATTTGTATACATTGAACCATCTTATAGCCCTGGAATAAATCCCACTTGATCATATTAAAAATATTTTGTAGGATTTGATTTGCTAGTATTTCATGAGAGATTTTAAAACCTGCATTTATAATGGGTATTGTCCTATACCTTTGTTTTTTTGTGTACCCTTTTATGGTTTTGGTATCAAGATAATGTTTGCCTGACAGATGCCCACTTCTTCAATTTTCAATTATCATTTAAGTTTTACTCTAATTGTTGGACAGAAGTCAGTAGTACTTGTCTGGTCCTGGGCTCTTTTTTGATGGGAGACTTTAATTACTAACTCAATCTTGATACACATTATTGGTCTGTTCTAGTTTTCTATTTCTTAATGATGACATCTTGGTACAGTATATGTACTCAGAACTTACCTATTGCTTTTGGTTATCTAATTTATTGGCATATATTTTTTCACAATAATCTCCAGCGACTGTATTTCTGTATTCATTCTTATAATCTCTCCCTTTCATACACTTTTATTTATTTTAAACTTATATTTCTTTTTTTAGCCCAACTAAAGGCTTTGCTAATTTTGTCTTTTTGAAGAACCCAATCTGCTTCATTGATCTTTTGTGCTGCTATTTTAGCTTTCACCTATTTATTGTGATCTTTATGATTTTAATCCTTCTACTAATTTTTTGAGTTTGGCTTATTCTTGTTTTTCAGGTTGCTAAAATATTTCTTCTGTTTTGATGTTAACAATAATTGTTATGAACTTCACCCTCATCTTTTATTTTTATCTTTTGCTCTTATTTTTGTTGTGGCATGTCTCTATTTTCATCTGTTTACAGAAAATTTTAAAATTTCTTTGTTGAATTCTTATTTTATCCATTGGTCATTTAGGAGTAAATTATTTAATTTCCATGTATTTGTATAGTTTCCAATGTTTTTATTGTTGATTATTACTTTTATTGCATTGTGTCTGAAAAAGATACTTGATGTGATTTTGAGTTTTTAAAAAAATTGCTTATGGTCCATCACATGATTTGGAGAATGTTTCATGTGCTGTTGAGAAGAATGTACATTCTAAAACTGTTGGGTAAAATGTTCTGTAGATGACTGTTAGTTTATTTGGTCTAAGGTACAATTTAATTCTTTGTTGTTGTTGTTGGTGGTGGTTTTTCTGTTGGAATAATTGTCTATTGGTGGATTTAAGGGTTAAAGTTCTCCACTTATTTTTTTCTTTTGGAGTATATCCTTTAGGTCTTCTAATATTAGGCTCATATTATTTAGATCTCTGACATTGGTGCTTATATATTTAGATTTGCTATTTTCTTCTGCTGAATTGACACTTTGGTCATTATGTAATGGCTTTCATTGTCTCTTTTACTGACTTGGATTTAGAGTCTATTTTATCTGATTCAAGTATGGCTATTCCTGCTTTGTTTTGAGACTATATTTTTAAGGAGTAATTTATTCCATCTGTTCCCTTTTGTTTCATGTGTGCCATGAGAAGTTAAGGAAATTTTCATAGGCAACACATTTTTAAATCTATTCTGTCACTATTTCTTTTAAGTGAAGAATTTAGTTCACTTCCACTGAAGGTGATGCTTAGTCAATGAAGTCTTACTACAGCCATTTTATAACTGTTTTTTTAATTTTATTGCCGTTTCTCCTACCCTCCAGACATCTTTGTGGCTAGATGCTTTATCTTGGTAGTGTGTTTTTATGCTTTCCTTATTATTATTTTGGGTTGTGTACAATAGATTTTGTGGATACTATGAGGCTTTTCTAAAAACATATTTTGGTTATAGCAATCTTTTTAAATGATAACATCATAATGTGACCATAAAAATAAGTCATGAGCTAAGAAAAATATACTAATAAAAACTCCACACTAAAATTCTGGTTCTCTCTACATTTGAATTTTTTTTATTTTTTTATTTATTTAAAGAGAAAAAAGCATGTAAAGGGTAGAGATAATACAGAATTAAAAAAAATAAACAGTAAGAAATCACTAGTTGATAAATTACATATTGTCCTCTTAGAAATAGTTGTTCAAGTTACAAAATTAAAGCATACAAAGTAGATATTCAAACAGTGAGACTGTAAACAGCTATGCATGCATGAGTCTCTACATGTATTTCTATAAACTTAAAGCTTTAAAATCTTACTGAGATAAAGTAAATAATACCTAA